>ML294733.1:76423-100917 GCA_005239495.1 Nicotiana undulata | reverse complement strand
AAATAGATGCACAACTTCGAGACTGTTTAAGATAGAGCAGGAGTTTTAATAAAAGTAAATGAGTTTCAGTGAAATAAAACAGGAGTGGGAGCAGCAGGGTTCAAAATGTTTAAAGAAAGTGATTAAACTAGAAGAACATGATTGATTTGATTTTAATACGTATTAGGCCTAAGGTTTGCCTAGGCGTTGTATACATTGCCTTCCTATTTTTAAAGAGTGAACATGCACATTTGGATTCTGATTTTAATAAATACATGTCTGCAGGAAATTGTTTTAAATAGGTTAACCAATTTTATGGGAGTATTAAATCATGCTAACTAGGTGTTCAGGTTCTGACAAGAAAAAAAAGGCTTAAGGGCAGGATATCTAATGCACAAAGTATCACCTTAAGACATGGTTTCTATATGTCATGTTTATAAAATGCATGAGCAATACATTATGGCAGTCTTTGTTACTCATTAGGTTATACTAGGCGTGAATATAATAGATATGTTAAAATGAAGACCCTAAACATGATTTTTAATGTATGGTATGCATGTCCTAGGCATGATACTATTGCGCACATAGGAAATAAAGCCTAAGTCATGATTTCTACCCATACTACACTAAACATGCATAATTCCCTCCCATATTCACTATCCAGCCCCAATAGTTTATTTAAAAATTATTACAAGCCATAGCAAATGAATTATAGTAATTGCAAAGAAAAATAAGAAGTTATTCTATAGAGAGCCTTCAGACAGGCCCAACCTTCCAACCTCACCCCCTTCGAGATTCACAGCCTTACATAGTCTGGGTGCGGCAAAGCTCCCAAAGGTCCTTGTGAGGGCCCTGGCCAATACCAGCACCCAGCAATTGCCAAAGTTGAGATAGGTGCAGTGTAGAATTACCTGCCTCAGTGTGTCAAAGTTCAGAGGGAATTCAAGGAAACTTCTAGAGAGTTGTAGAGAGAGATAGAGAGATAGAGAGATGAATCGTCTCGAAGGGAATGAGACGGAGGGGGAGGGGTTAGGTGAGTTTAATTTAGGTAACAAAAATCTAGGTCGTTGATCTGATCTGATCAACGGCTCCAGTTGGCTTGGGATTGGGTCGGGCTTTTTGATGGGTTTTGGGATGGGTTGTTTATGATCTGGGTTGGGTATTTTAATTGGGTTTGGGTTGGGGTTAATTAGGCTAGATATTAAATACCCAAAAATAGATAAATAATTAAATAAACAACCAATAATTGTACAAAAAAAATTAAATTGAGTTTAAATAGATGAAATTACAGTAATTAAATAATATTAAGTGTAAAAGATGCATAAGTTTCGAATTAAAATAATACACAATGTTCGATTGGGCTATAATTGCAAAATTATCGTAATTGAAATTAAATAAGACCCAATTGGCCAATTTACGAAATAATTGGATTTTAATAAGTAAAAAGTGATTATAAATGACATAATGAACTAGAAACTATTTTTGAAATTATTTTAGAGTACAATTTGTGAATTATAAAAATATACAATATTAAATAAATAAGGAAATAATTTAGATAAAATATGGAAAAATTAGGAAAAATACTCATTATTGCATAGAGTGATTTTGAAAGCTTATATACCAGTTTGAAAATAATTTGAGGAAAAATTGGGTATCAACACCACCCAGGCCGCAAGCCATGCAGCGGCATTATATCAGACTCCAGGTACTCTGCCCGCGGGTGGTGCACAGCCAGCAGTAGCACCTGAGCTTAGACAAGCTGCGGACGGCGATCCGCAGAAGATACTTGATAGATGGACTCGATTGCACCCTCCTGTCTTCGGAGGTGAGAGGGGCGAGGATGCCCAGGACTTTATTGATAGGTGCAGGGACAGACTGCACAACATGAGGATTTTGGAGTCCCACGGGGTTGATTTCACTACTTTTCAGCTAGAGGACAGGGCCCGCAGATGGTGGCAGTCATTCATCCTGGGTAGGCTATCAGGTTCCCTTCCTCTCTCATGGGAGAAGTTCACTCAGTTGTTCCTGGACAGGTATATTCCACCCTCCGAGAGGGAAGAGCTGCGGTATCAGTTTGAGAAGCTGGAGCAGGGGCAGATGACAGTGACGGATTACGAGGCCAGGTTTTCAGAGTTGTCTCGTCATGCCCTCATGATTCTTCCTACAAAGGCTGAGAGAGTGCAAAGATTCGTAGCTGGGTTTCACTTAGGTATTAGGGCCAACATGGCCCGAGAGGTGGAGATGGGTACTCCTTATTAGCTTGTGGTCGAGATAGCTCGCCGGATTGAGGGTTACCGATCGAGGGGCGGAGAGCAGGGTCAGCCGGATAAGAGGGCTAGATTTTTGGGAGATTTCATAGGCGCCCCAGGCAAGGGCAGGGGTCAGTTCAGCAGAGGCCAGCCTAGCAGGCCTCCATACTCAGCTCCTCCACCACCTCCCTGTGGTGTTCCAGTGAGGCCTTACTCCAGTGCCATGCCGGAGAGTTCTTACCGCCCACCAGCCATTCAAGGTTCCTCCGGCGGGTATTCAGGTCATCAAGGTTCACCCAGTCCTTACTTCAGTGATATGCCAGTGGTTTCTCACCGTCCCCCAGCTATTCAATTTTCTTCTTCTTCTTTAGGGCAGCAGGCCATGCCTCCAGTGAGATGCTATGAGTGTGGGGATTCAGGACATATGAGGAGGACTTGTCCCAGGCTTCGTGGCAAGGTTGTTCAACAGAGTTATCAGCCTACATACTCGGCACCGGCGCCCCGTCCACCCAGGGGTGGAGGACAGGCTGGTAGAGGTCGTCCCAGAGGTGGAGGCCAGTCAGGGGGAGCTCAGCTAGTTCCTATTCCATACAGCGGAGGTCAGTCTTCAGGTACTCCAGCCAGATTCTATGTTATTCCGGCCCGAGCAGATGCAGTGGCCTCAGACGACGTGATCACAGGTACTATCTCAGTATGTGGTAGGGAGGCATCAGTGCTATTTGATGCAGGATCTACGTATTCTCATGTGTCAGCTTTATTTGCTTGTTTTCTGTATGTTCCTAGTGAGTCCTTGGATTCTCCTATATATGTGTCCACTCTTGTGGGCAATTCTGTGGTGGTATACCGGGTCTATCGGTCTTGTGTGATCACCTTTTGTGGGTTCGATACTAGAGCGGACCTTCTATTGCTCGACATGGTCAATTTTGAGATTATCATGGGCATGGATTGGCTATCTCCTCATCATGCCATCTTGGATTTCCATGCCATGACAGTTACTTTGGCCATGCCCGAGTTGCCTAGGCTGTAATGGAGAGGTTCCTCAGTTAGTGAAGCCAGTAGAGTTATTTCCTTCCTAAAGGCTCGACATATGGTCGAGAAGGGTTGTTTGGCGTATCTTGCTTATGTGCGGGACACCACCGCCGAGTTTCCGACGATTGATTCAGTGCCATTTGTTCGAGAGTTTGCCGATGTATTCCCTTCATACCTTCTAGGCATGCCTCCGGATCGGGATATTGATTTTTGCACTGATGTAGCTCCAAACACTCAGCCTATTTCTATTCCCCCGTACCGTATGGCTCCGACGGAGTTGAAGGAGCAGCTTGAGGTGTTGGTGGCTAAGGGGTTTATCAGACCGAGTGTGTCGCCGTGGGTTGCTCCAGTTCTATTTGTAAAGAAGAAAGATGGGTCTATGCGGATGTGTATTGATTACCGCCAGTTGAACAAGGTAACTATTAAGAACAAGTATCCATTACCGCGCATCGATGATTTGTTTGACCAGTTGCAGGGTGCCAGGGTATTTTCTAAAATTGACTTGAGATCGGGGTATCATCAGCTGAAGATTCGGGCTTCGGATGTTCCGAAGACTACTTTTCGTACGAGATATGGCCATTATGAGTTCCTAGTAATGTCCTTCGGCTTGACTAATGCCCCGGCAGCATTTATGGACTTGATGAACAGGGTGTTCAGGCCGTTTATTGATTCCTTTGCCATCGTCTTCATTGATGACATTTTGATTTATTCACGTAGCATGGGAGAGCACGAGCAGCATTTGAGAGTTGTGTTTCATACCTTGCGAGGACAAAAGCTATATGCTAAGTTCTCCAAGTGTGAGTTTTGGTTGGACTCCGTGGGATTCTTGGGGCATGTGGTATCTGGAGAGGGTATCAAGGTTGATCCTAAGAAGATTGAGGCAGTTCATAGTTGGCCACGTCCTACTTCAGCGATAGAGATCAGGAGTTTCTTGGGTCTAGCAGGCTACTACCGGCGATTTGTAGAGGGCTTTTCATCCATTGCAGCTCCATTGACTAGATTGACTAAGAATAATGCTCCATTTCGGTGGTCTGACGAGTGTGAAGCGAGCTTTCAGAAGCTCAAGACTGCATTGACTTCAGCACCAGTTCTAGTATTTCCTTCCGGTTCGGGGATGTATACGGTGTATTGCGACGCTTCACGCATTGGCTTGGGGTGTGTATTGATGCAGGAAGGGAGAGTTATTGCTTATGCTTCGCGCCAGCTGAAGATTCATGAGAAGAATTACCCTGTACACGATTTGGAGTTGGAGGTGATTGTTCATGCTCTTAAGATTTGGAGGCATTACTTATATGGGGTGTCTTGTGAGTTTTATACAGACCACCGCAGCTTGCAGCACTTGTTCAAGCAGAGGCATCTTAATTTGAGACAGCGCAGGTGGCTTGAGTTACTAAAGGATTACGACATCACCATTCTCTATCATCCGGGCAAGGCGAATGTAGTAGCAGATGCTTTGAGTAGGAAGGCGGAGAGTATGGGTAGCTTGGCCTATATTGCAGCAGAGGAGAGACCGCTAGCCTTGGACATTCATTCCTTGGCCAATCTCTTGGTGAGATTGGATCTTTCAGAGCCTCGTCGAGTTCTAGATTATGTGGGTGCTCAGTCTTCATTATTAGGGGAGATTAAGGCTCGGCAGTACGATGATCCGTGTTTGGCAGAACTACGGGAGACAGTGGTTCAGGGTGGTGCCAAGGAGGTCACTATTGGCGAGGATGGTGTTATGAGACTTCAGGGTCGATTGTGTGTTCCTAATGTTGATGGCTTGAGGCAGAGGATTCTAGAGGAGGCACACAGTTCGCGGTATTCTGTTCATCCTGGTGCTACGAAGATGTATCGTGATTTGAAGCAGCATTTTTGGTGGAGACGGATGAAGAGAGACATTGTGGAGTATGTGGCTAGGTGTCTTACTTGCCAACAGGTTAAATATGAGCACCAGAGTCCAGGGGGCCTACTTCAGCAGATGCCCATTCCTAAGTGGAAGTGGGAGCGCGTTACTATGGACTTCGTGGTTGGGTTGCCTCGGACGTTGCGGAAGGTTGACGCGGTTTGGGTAATTGTGGATAGGTTGACCAAATTGGCGCATTTCATTCATGTGGCTACTACTTATACTTCCGAGAGGCTAGCCCAGATCTACATTCGAGAGATAGTCCGGTTGCACGGTGTACTGGTGTCCATTATATCAGATCGAGGTCCTCAGTTCACCTCGCACTTCTGGAGAGCATTGCATAGAGAGATGGGTACTCAGATTGATCTCAACACAGCATTTCATCCTCAGACTGATGGTCAGTCGGAGCGTACAGTTCAGATATTGGAGGACATGCTCAGAGCATGTGTGCTTGACTTTGGAGGCCAGTGGGACCAGTTCTTGCCTTTGGCCGAGTTTGCTTACAATAATAGTTATCAGTCCAGTATCGAGATGGATCCATTTGAGGATTTATATGGTCGGCGATGTCGTTATCCTATCGGGTGGTTTGAGCCTGGGGAGGCTAAGTTATATGGTATAGACCTGGTGAGAGATGCTTTAGAGAAGGTGAAGTTAATTCAGGAGAGGCTACACACAGCACAGTCCATACAGAAGAGCTACGTGGATCAGAGGGAACGTGATGTGTCATTTATGGAGGGAGATAAGGTTATGCTGAAGGTTTCGCCGATGAAGGGTATTATGAGATTTGGGAAGAAGGGCAAGCTGAGCCCGAGGTTCATAGGTCCTTTCGAGGTATTGAGGTGAGTTGGAGAGGTTGCTTATGAGCTTGCCTTACCTCCCAGCTTATCAGGAGTCCATCCAGTATTCCATGTATCCATGCTCCAGAGATACCACGCCGACTTCTCTCACGTTGTTGATTTCAGTACTATTCAGTTGGATGAGAGGTTGGGCTACGAGGAAGAGCCAATTTCTATTATTGATAGACAGGATCGCCAATTGAGATATAAGAAAAATTCTGTTGTAAAGGTCCAGTGGCGGGGCCAACCGGTCGAGGAGGCAACTTGGGAGTCTGAGGAGGACATGCGGAGCAGATATCCACACTTATTTAGCACTTCATGTATGATTCTAGACCCGTTCAAGGACGAACGTTTGTTTAAGAGGTGGAGAATGTAACGACCCGACCGGTCGTTTGCGTATTCGGACCCCGTTCCCTTAAATAAGATTTTTCGTAGCGGCTTATCGGGATTTGTGACTTGCGGGGACGGGTGATTCGGAATATGGAAGTGTTTAGAATAGTATAGCAACACTTGGTTCCTTAAGGTTGGCTTTTAAGGCCAAGTTTGACTTCGGTCAACATTTTGAGTAAACAACCTCAGAATCAAGTTTTGACGATTCTAGTAGCCTCGTATGATGATTTCGGACTTCTACGTATGTCCGGAATGGGTTTTGGACGACCCGGGAGCGTTTCGACGCCAAATAGCGAAATGGAGTTTCCTAAAGTTTGAGATTTGGTTTGGAACGTGATTTTATGTTATTGAGGTCCGAACAGAATTTCGAGACCAGGAATAGTTCCGTTATGTCATTCCTGACTTGTCTGCAAAATTTGGTCTCATTCCGAGTAGTATAGGTTGGTACGGCGCATTGAAACCGAATTCAAGAACTTAGAAATTCTTAAGTTTGATCCTAGGGGTTTTGAGGGGTGATTTTGAGATTTAGCGTTGTTTTGGGTGTTCCGAAGGCTCGAGCAAGTCCCTATTATGATTTAGGACTTGTTGGTATAATTGGACGGGGGCTCAGGTGGGCCCAGGTGCCTCCCGGACACCACACAGGGCCAAAAACTAGCTGAAAATGCAGCTGGTTTACCTGATCTGGTGTGACCGCAGGTGCGGTTGCCCAGCCTCGCAGGTGCGGGATTTCCGCATATGCGGATTTAATTCCGCAGGAGCGAAACCGCAAGTGTGGTCTTCAGCTCCGCAGGTGTGGTCCCAGTCTTTCCCGTCCAACTCAACAGGTGCGAGCCCCAGCTCGCAGGCGCGAGATCGCAGGTGCGGTCCTCAAGCCGTAGGTAGGACAGGCAGTGCATTTTCACTTAAACACGGGATTTCCTTCATTCTTTTCATTTTACACCTCCATTGAAGACTTGAGAGCTTGGGAAGAACTCTTCACCGCCTAGCTACTAAGAGGTAAGTAAATTCTATTTAAATGTTAGATTATTATACCAAAACTTAGGTAGATTAACATCTAAATAGTGGAAATCATAGGGGTTAGAGTGAAAACCTAGGGTTGATGAACTTTAGGGAATTTCACCACCTTTCTACCATGAAATCATATAAAATTATATATTAATGACCCTTAGGCTATGGGTGAGTGTTATCTTCGAAAGTTTTCATAATCCGAGCATGTGGGCCCGGGGGTGTATTTTGGGATTTCTTCAAGAATAGTGAATTTACTAAATAAGTAGGATAATTTCCATACTTTGAGCATGCATTGACATATTTATATATCATTTGACTAGTTTCGAGTCCTCGGGTGTAAAGTTTGGAGTTTCGGGCGCGTTCTTGACCGGGAAGTAGGTTCTACGCGAGGTGAGTCTCCTTTCCAACCTTGTAAGAGGGAATTGTCCCCATAGGTAAATGTAAATGACTGAATTGTCCTTATTTGCGGAGGCTACGTACGCGCAAGGTGACGAGAGTCCGTGCGTAGCTACTACTCTGTTGTGTCGGGTAGAATTTAGGATCTCACAAGCATGCCTTTATGTGCTTTACCTGTATCTTTACATGTGTTCCTAGTTGCTTATTATCCTTGAAATTGACATGAGAATTTAGGAATCTATGTGTAAGTTAAGTGCTTAAATCTCTGAATTCAAGAATAATCCATGATAAGTTCCTGAATTTCCTGATAAATTTTGTGTATGTCTACGAGCACCCTTGTCGTATGTATGATTCGCGAGCGGGGTAGCCCTATATTTATGTCAACCGCTTCACATGATCGATTCGCAAGCGGGGTAATGGATGCATCTATGGTTCGTGCCGCTCGACCCTCGGCAGTGCACATTTATTTTTGCGTCGCTTCGGCCGTACGCTTTGGCATATTATGTGCTATGTATTTTACTGAGAGTCTTGTTATTATTAAATAAATTACCCCACGTGTAAGGGGAACTTGAGACTTTTGTGATAATTACTATTTGACTCATGAGAATAAATTGCAATCCTATATAATTGGTAGCTTCATGCCTTAGTGATCTTCATGACTACTTTTCTTGTCTAGCTTTATGTAACCATATTATTGGTTATTGACCCTAGTAAGTATCACGTCTACCTCTCGTCACTACTTCTTCGAGTTTAGATGGGATACTCACTGGGTACATATTTGCTTATATGTACTCATGCTACACTTATGTACTTAATTGTACAGATTCTGAGGTTGTTGCACCTGGTCACCATTAGGGTGATCGTAGCTGAGAGTACTACCGGGATTTGACTACACGGTGAGCTGCTCTTCCTCGCGTTTTCCCAGCAGCACTATGGAGTTTCCATTATTGTTGAATATCCTGTCTACCCTTCCAGACAGTTGTACATCTATTTTGTTTATTTTGTATATTCCACTAGTTGCCTGTGGACTTGTGACACTAGGTCTTGGCACACGTAGTTGATTCACTAGTATTATGCTACTTTGTTTCATGCTGGCAAAACGATTTTTGAGTTACTTTAAACCACTTTGCCTCATTTCCTCACTTTCATTTAAGGACTGCTTAAATTAAAACTGGATAAGTATTTGAACATCTCATTTGTTTAGGAAATTTCGTTAGTAACTAGTGTTGGCTTGCGTGACTTCGGTTGTTTGGCGCCATCACGACCTGAGTAGGAATTTGGGTCGTGACACCCCTCCCCCCCCCTCCCACACACACACACAGTAGTAAACCCAGGTCCCTTCTCATTATTCGATCAAAACAAAAAAAATTAACAATGAAGCTAAACAAACTTGATACTAATAAATAACCCATCTCAGTGAATAAATAGCCAACATGACAAAGCTCATGAGAGCTTAACGATAGTTTCATAAACACAAGAACTACTTATTTCATAGGAAAGCCATACTTAAATTACCTGCTGATTTTAATCACATTCAGAGCTAGTAAATACCAGACACCAGCAGTAGAAAAAAAATAGACTATCAAAAATGCAAAACTACCAAATCAAACACATATCAACTTACTTTGAACGCCGAATAATTAACCCAAAGGAGTTAAAGAAGAAACACGCAACTACCATCATGTAAACAAGTTAAGAACACCGTTAAGAAACATAGATGAAACATCGTGTTAACAAATGATGAAACACAAACAAAAACAGAGATAAAAGAACAGAGAACCTGAAATTACAAATTTCGATTAAATTTTGACTTCAAATACACCATAAAAATCCAGCGATGAAACTGGAATCCAGATTCGAATCGACCCTTAACAGCATCGGCACAACTCGAATCAGCTACAAACTCAATCAAACCCCATTTTTGAAAATTGAATCGACTTCATGAAAAGAAATCAAAATCAGAAACAACTGGAGTCTATTTTTCGGACTGGAGAAGCAGAAAATATATAATGGAACATAAACTCTTTTCTGTTTTTGAACGGATCGAAGGATATAAGGCGAGCAAAAACGAAAAATCAAAATTAGACCCTATTTGTTCTTCTTCCCACTGATTTTCTCCTCCTCCCTGATCCCCTCTTTCTTTTCTGAAAAACTAACCTTTTATTTCAAATCCCTAGAAGCTTCTATACTTATCCTCCAAAAAAATCCAAAAGAAAAATCTTCTCCCCAAAAATCCAAAAAATCCAAAATCATTTTTATCCTCCATTTTCGAACGATTTTCGGAACAAATGGAAGGGTAGGATTTAAGGCGTTCAAATCCAACATCTCCCATTAATCCGAAAATTATCCAAGGGAAAAAAACGTGTTTATTTGGATGGAATCTTTGTTGTCAGAGTTTGCTAGGGCGTGGGTGACGTGGAGAGAGAGGAGAGGGGGGACCAGCTTACGTGGAGGCCGAAAAATACCGTTTTCGGCCGGTGGAGGGGTGAGCGGTGACGGCAGAAGGGTTGAAGGGGGAGTCGTTTGGATTGGGGTGTTAGGGTTGGGACTTTTGTTAATATTAGATATACATGTTTTATGAGAGGTTAAATGCTAACCGTTGGATGGGGTGGGATGGAGGGTTGGGATTTAAAGAGGAACGCGGCGGGTCGGCGGGTAGGTCTGGCGGGTCATGGGTGTAAAGATGGGCTGAGTGAATTTTGGGGCATTTTGGGCCAAATCTTGACTTTTGGCCCAATTTAAGCCAAGACCAAACCAAATTCCCTTTTCTTTGATTAATTGAAAACCTAAATTAAATTTCTAAATTAAATTAGTTTGCCCAATTAAGCTAATTATCTATAATGTTTGCCCAATTAGACCAAACTATAATGTTTTTTTTACAAAAATTATTTGCTACTAGATTAAAAGAGGAAACTAATCTAAAAAAAAAAAATGCAAAAGTGAGTCAACTTTTGTGATTTTTATTTTGAAATAAAACAACTAATTTACTAATTGATCCTAAAAATATGAAAACTAAAACTCAATGTCATGCAAGGTATTTTTGATATTTTCCATGATTTTTTTTAAAAAAATAAACATGCACAAAAATGCAAACAATTAACCCAAAATCCTACAAAATTGCGAAAAATTTGGAAAAAGATTTATTTTTTTTAATTTGTAGTAGTATTTCATATAAGGCAAAAATCACGTGCTCACAGCTGCCCCTCTTTGCTCGAAAAAATGGAGAGTTTTCCGGCAAAGATAAAGTGAGTTGATACGAGCGATTTTTGCCCGTTTGAATACTCCGTGGGAAGCATTTTGAGAAAGTCTGGCCGAACCTTACTTCCGAGGTTGCCTACATATCCTTGGCTATAAAGGAATCAGGTCAGTGTAGTTCTGTAGAATGATGGGAGGATGAGTTGGAGTGTCGAGTGAGGTGTTGTTCGAGGCTCCGGTCCGCGGTTCTTATCCTTACATAAAAATAGAGCCAAATAAAAATTACAAGAAAAACTGTCAAATCCTATTTACTCTTCTGCCTTGAATCTTGTATAGTCTTGTTATGCATCTTGAATTATTGCCTCGCATTCGCGAAGCAAATTTCTGTTGTTGCTAACGCGAACTGAATTCTGAAATGGGCTCCCTTGTTTTCCAAGTGGGTGCCTGACTGCCCAGACTTGGATTGCATTCCCTCGTTCTCCAGGTGGACACCTGATAACCAGAACTTGAAACTGTATTCCCTTGTTCTCCAAGTGGGCGCCTGATTGCCAAAACTGAACTGTATTCCCTTGTTCTTCAGGTGGACGCCTGATATCCACAACTTGAAACTGTATTCCCTTGTTCTCCAGGTGGGCGCCTGATTTTCATAAACTTGAATTATATTCCCTTGTTCCCCAGGTGGGTGCCTGATTGCCAAAACTCGAACTGTATCCCCTTGTTCTCCAGGTGGGCGCCTGATTTCCACAACTTGAACTTATATTCCCTTGTTCTCTAGGTGGGCGCCTGATTGCCAAAAACTTGAACTGTATTCCCTTGTTCTCCAGGTGAGCACCTGATTTTCACAACTTGCATTGTATTCCCTTATTTTCTAGGTGGGCGCCAGATTACCAAAACTTGAATTGTATTCCCTTGTTCTCCAGGTGGGCGCCTGATTGCCAAAAATCGAACTGTATTCCCTTGTTCTCCAAGTGGTCACCTGATTTCCACAACTTGCACTGTATTCCCTTGTTTTCCAGGTGGGCGCCTGATTACCAAAACTTGAATTGTATTCCCTTGTTCTCCAGGTGGGCGCCTGATTGCCAAAACTCGAATTGTATTCCCTTTTTCTCCAGGTGGGCGCCTGATTGCCAAAACTTTAACTGTATTCCCTTGTTCTCCAGGTGGACGCCTGATTGCCAAAACTTGAAACTGTACTCCCTTGTTCTCCAGGTGGGCGTCTGATTGCCAAAAACTTTAATGTATCCCCTCGTTCTCCAGGTGGGCGCCTGATTGCCAAAACTTGAATTGTATTCCCTTGTTCTCCAGGTGGGCGCCTGGTTGTTCTCCAGGTGGGCGCCTGCAATCACAACAAAACAGACAAAACAAAGAAAATTTTCTGCCCCGATTTGGTATCTGGGCTCATCTGTGAGTGTTAATCGAATCATGTTACCCAAAATATCTAAGAATTTAAACTAATTCCCATTATCCAGGAGGGTCCTAAAAATTTCAAATTGAATCTCATCGTAAGAATGAAAACTTTGAAGCAAACTATATTTCCTCAAAGTAGAGATTATGCTAGATCTTGTTACTCATGGATGTTTTGAATTTTAACTAAGTCCCATTGTCCAGGAGGGTCCTGAGAACTTCAAATTAAATCCCATTATCCAGGCGGGTCCTGAAAATTTACAGTTGAACCTGTACGGTACATGCTTTACTTACGGAGGATTCCTCCGGAACCAACGATATTTCCTGCCCCTATTTCAATCAAAGAAAACTTTATCAGTTTGAAAATTGTGGTGGTTAGTTTGTGGCATTCTTATTGAAGATGGCCCTCCCACTGTCGTGCTTTGTTCTAACTGGCTGCTTTGAACTGGCCAAGAATTTGTTTGACTTTCTGGCTGAATCTCAACCACAGGACCTTGAAAGACCCGAATGACCTGCATTCAAACCGCTGTTTTACATTTTTTTTTCCTTCTCATTTGAACCTCTGCATCTTCCACAACATTCACAAACCACTCGACCACTTGAACTTTCATTAACACCTTATTTCCCATTTCTGCATTGTGCTTTTTCTGGTATGTTTTGGCCTCACTTTGCTTTGTGCAATTTCGGAAGTTGGTAGTAAGCTTTGGAATCCTTCTTTATTTGCTTAAACAAAGCTGACATTGATAAATCCTAAGAGAAATAAACTCAAACGAAATGAAATGCAATGACTTTGAGAATTAGGAAAAAAAGAAAATTCGAAACAGGATGACTTTTTGTGGGAGAAGAAGGGAAAAAAGACTTATCTAAGTGAAGCGGCTGGCACCAATGATCATGACATGCATTTCGGATTAATCATCCCATCTTGTTCAACCAATAAACTTTCAGTTGCCATACCTTGTGCCCAGGATCTCCATAACCCAATCTCTTCGCCAAGTCACTGGCCTTGTTCGGTTTGCAGTGCCCTGAAGGGTTTTCACCGACATACCTCTCTCATTTGTTCATCTCTCAACTCACTGTCGCCTTACGGTGACCGTAAAGGTTTTCACCAATAAGACTCTCTCATTTTTAATTTCTCTCAGCTCGCCATCGTCTTACGGTGCCCGTTAGGTTTTTCACCAATAAGACTCTCTCATTTATTTGTTTTCCTTTGTGCGGCACAGAGTGTTACCCCTTGGTGTGAATCATACCTTGCCTTGCTTGACTTGGCATTCTTAAACATTGGTTGGAAGGTCTTTCTTTGGACTGTAATGCAGGCTTTTGGATGGGGTTAGAAAGAAAGGATAAAGGCTCAAACAAATTGAGTGGGTTTATAATTACAACTTTTGGAATCAGATCTTTCATATAGCCACAACTTCTGCCCCAGTTTCTTTGCTTGGGGATTTTTTTTTTATTTGGATGGGACCGAACCGTGAGGCTGCCTACGTATCCTTAAAAGGAATCAGGTCGAACGTAATTCATGTGGTGGGAATTGCTTTGTTGTTGTTACTTTTCTCTTTTTCTCTTATTTCTCTTTTTCTTTTCCTTTTCTTCTTTTTTTCCTTTTCTTTTTTTTTTCTTTTTCATTCTTTCTTTCTCTTTTTTTTTCTTTTCTTTTCTTCCTTTCCTTCTTTATTTAACTTTGTGTCCGTGTTTCTGAACTTTGCTACTGATTCCAAAAGAGGGGTATGAAAGAAAATAAATAAGGCTCAAAGGGGTAACAAAGGGTAAAGTGTTTAGATAGCAGAATAAAATGCCTTCGTCATTCCAATCTTCAAAACATGCCAAGTACAAACAAAAATAATTTAAACCAAAGAAAATCATGCATAATATCTTTTGACTGCGTCAGAATTGATAGCCATATCTACATATTTGCCTTCTATATCTGTTAAATACAAAGCACCATTGGACAACACTCTCGTTACGATGAACGGCCCCTTCCAATTCGGTGCGAACTTGCCTTTTGCTTCAGCCTGATGTGGAAGGAGGCGTTCCAACACTTGCTGACCCACTTCAAATTTCCGGCGATGCACCTTTTTATTGTATGCTCTTGTCATTCTCTTTTGATACAACTGGCCTTGACACACTGCTTCCAGTCGTTTTTCGTCAATCACACTTAATTGCTCCAAACGGGCTTGACCCACTCATCATCATCAATCTCGGCTTCAGAAACAATCCGCAGAGACGGAATTTCAACTTCTGCGGGTATCACTGCTTCAGCGCCATTTACCAACAAATAAGGAGTTGCACTTACTGAAGTGCGAACAGTAGTGCGATAACCTAACAAAGCAAAAGGCAACTTCTCATGCCATTTCCTGGAACTCTACGCCATTCTCCGAAGTATTTTCTTTATGTTCTTGTTGGATGCCTCAACGGCTCCATTTTCCTTGGGGCGATACGGAGTAGAATTTCGATGCGCAATCTTGAACTGTTGGCATACTTCTTTCATCAAATGACTGTTAAGATTAACACCATTGTCTGTGATGATTACCTTTGGGATTCCGAACCGAGAGATGATATTTGAGTGAAAAAAGTTGACCACTGCCTTCTTGGTCACAGATTTGAAAGTTTTAGCTTCGACCCACTTAGTGAAATAGTCAATGGCCACCAAAATGAACTTGTGCTCGTTTGATGTCGCGGGTTGGATTGGTCCAATGACGTCCATGCCCTAAGCAACAAAAATCCATGGCGCGGACATTGTGTGCAACTCGAATGGCGGAGAGTGAATCAAGTCTTCGTGTACCTGGCATTGATGACACTTGCGCACAAATTCGATGCAATCTCGTTCCATGGTGAGCCAATAATACCCTGCTTAAAGAATTTTCTTTGCTAGAACATACCCGCTTATATGCGGCCCACAAACTCCGAAATGTACCTCGGTCATGATGGTCGTGCTTTGCTTAGNTACCCTTCTCGAAGAATCTTCTTTTCCAGAACATACCCACTCATATGCGGCCCGCAAACTCCGGAATGTACCTCGGTCATGATAGTCGTGGCTTGCTTAGCATCGATGCATCTCAATAGCCCAAGATCTGGAATTCTTTTGTACAAAACCCCCCCGCTCAAGAAAAATCCACTAGCCAAACGTCGAATTGTTCTCTTTTGATCACCTGTGGCTTGTACCGGATATACCCCCATCCTGATGTACTCCCTAATGTCATGGAACCATGGTTCACCGTCGAGTTCTTCCTCAACCACATTACAGTAGGCGTACTGATCCCGAACTTGAATATGCAGAGGGTCGACATAAGCTTTATCCGGGTGGTGCAACATTGACGCCAGCCAAAGCATCGGCAACCTCATTATGGATCCTTGGAATATGCCTGAACTCTATTGATCTAAATCATTGACAAAGATCGTGAAAACATTGTCGATAGGGTATGAGCTTTAAATCCCGTGTCTCCCATTCTCCTTGAATCTGGTGCACCAGGAGGTCCGAGTCACCCCAAGACCAAAACTTCCTGGACTCCCATGTCTACAGCTAACCTTAATCCCAAAATGCATGCCTCGGACTCAGCCATGTTGTTGGTACAATAGAAACGAAGGTGAGCCATAACAGGGTAGTGATGCCCTGTTTCCGAGATGAGTATTTCCCCTATTCTGACACCTTTCATGTTAGCGGCTCCATCAAAGAAAAGTTTCCAACCTGGTCTTTCAACCTGCTCCACCTCGTCAATATGCATCACCTCTTCATCCGGAAAATAAGTTCGCAATGGTTCATTCTCTTCGTCGACCGGGTTCTCGGCCAAATGATCGGCCAATGCTTGGGCTTTCATCGCGGTCCGAGTCACATAGACAATGTCAAACTCCGTGAGAAAAATCTGCCACTTCGCAAGTCTTCCTGTGGGCATAGGCTTCTGAAATATATACTTTAGAGGATCCAGGCAAGATATGAGGTAAGTAGTGTAGGACGACAGGTAATGCTTCAACTTTTGTGCCACCCAAGTCAAGGCGCAACATGTCCTTTCAAGGGGAGTGTACTTAACCTCATAGGATGTGAATTTCTTGCTGAGATAATAGATGGCTTGCTCCTTCCTTCCTGTGATGTCATGTTGACCTAACACACAGCCAAACGATTTATCCAAGACCGTCAGATAAAGAATTAAAGGCCTCCCAGGTTCCGGCGGGACCAACACAGGTGGGTTTGACAGATACCCCTTGATTTTATCGAACGCCTCCTGGCATTCATCAGTCCATTTGACCGCAGCATCCTTCTTCAGCAACTTAAAGATGGGTTCGCAAGTTATCGTGAGTTGAGCAATAAACCTGCTGATGTAGTTTAAACGCCCAAGCAAACTCATCACCTCAGTCTTGTTCCTTGGAGGTGGAAACTCCTGGATAGCTTTGATCTTTAACGGGTCCAACTCAATGCCTCGTCGACTGACTATGAATCCCAATAGCTTTCCGGATGGAACACCAAATGCGCACTTGGCAGGGTTAAGCTTAAGATTGTACATGTGGAGCCTTTGGAAAAACTTTCTTAAATCTACGACGTAGTCGTCCTGTTGCTTTGACTTTATGATCACATCATCCACGTAAACCTCTATCTCCTTGTGTATCATGTTACGGAACACAGTAGTCATTTCCCTCATGTAAGTTGCCCCAGCGTTTTTCAAACCAAATGGCATTACCCGGTAGCAATAAGTTCCCTATGGAGTAATGAATGTTGTCTTTTCTGCATCCTCCTCATCCATCAAAATCTGGTGGTATCCCGCATAGAAATCCACAAATACCCGATCTCGTGCTTGGCACAGTTGTCAATCAGAATGTGGATATTTGGCAATGAAAAATTATCCTTTGAACTGGCTTTGTTGAGATCACGGTAATCAACGCACACCCTGGTCTTGCCGTCTTTCTTTGGTACTAGCACAACATTAGCTAACCAAGTGGGATATCGCGTGACTCGAATGACCTTTACGTCTAACTGCTTTGTGATTTCTTCCTTAATCTTCAAACTCATGTCAGTTTTGAACTTTCTCAGCTTTTGCTTGACGGGAGGGAATGCTGGATCAATTGGAAGCTTGTGGACCACCAAATCGGTACTCAATCCTGGCATGTCATCATACGACCATGCAAAAATATCCTTATATTCAAACAATGCTTTGATTAATTCTTCCCTGATTTGTGGCTCAAGATGGACACTTATCTTGGTTTCTCTGACATTATCTGGGTCTCCTACATTGATTGCTTCCGTTTCATTCAGATTAGGCTTGGGTTTTTCTTCAAAATGATTTAATTCCTTACTAATTTCCTCAAATGCCTCATCCCCATCATATTTTGTTTCATCATCACACTCTATTTCTTGGATTATTATTTCAGAATTAGATTGACTTTTAATACTGGGTCGAAGATTCCTCATGCATGTCATGTCATTGAAACCAGCATAAAAAGAACTGTACAAAAAGAAAAGAAAACAAAAATAAGAACTATCAGGAAAGATGGAAAAAGGAAATTGCATTTCATTGAAAATAAAGGATAACAGGGTTTGTACATCAACAAACGAAAAATAAAAATCTGGGTCACAACCCTGGAATAACCCAGAAAGAAAGGAAACCAAAACAAAATACCAAGACTCCTTCCGAGTAGAGAGAGGAGTTGCTTTCCAATTGTTAAGCTTTACATTCGGCCCGACGAACTGCACGTCTGCTTTGCTGGACCCTCCTCCGACTTCTACCATGTTCACATCCTCAAACAACCTTTGGAACCTTTCAATTAACTCTTCATCAATGTCAACCACAGGACTTGGAACTGTTGACACTGGGCATTTCCTGGCACCGGGCTTAACAAAATACCTGGAGAGACGCGGGATAGGCTTCAAAAGTGCCCACGCCTTCTTTTTCAACCTTTTAGCCCTTTTCACTTCTGTCGTTGTGGGTTTGAATCCAAGACCAAACGTACCCAAATTCTCAGGGAGGGACACTGGTTGTACGATACCCTGCAAGGATGCACCCAAACCTTTACCTGGCACAAAGCCATTTTTCAACATTTCAGAGGCTACCATGACGGATGCAGAGGCTATCCTCGGAGTTGGAATACATTTCCCTTCCGGAACCTTCTCGACCGGCACTATTTCAGAAACTTGATAGACCCAAGGCCCTTTGTCATCTTCGGCCTCAGTAAACGGGACATAGGCATCACTGTGAGCACACAAATTCTCCTCACCATACACGATGATCTCATGTTTGTCCCACTCAAACTTGACCATCTGGTGCAAAGAGGACGGGACTGCTTTGGCGGCGTGTATCCATGGCCGACCTAACAGCAAGTTGTAAAAGACAGCCACGTCCAATACCTGGAATTCCATGGTGAACTCCACCGGTCCTATTGTCAGCTCAAGCACTATATCATCAACCGAGTCGTTTCCTCCACCGTCAAAACCTCGGACGCATATGTTGTTCTTGTGAATCCTCTCATCATCAACTTTTAACTTGTTCAGAGTAGACAGAGGGCAAATATTTGCACTGGATCCATTGTCAACTAATACCCTGGTGACCACAGAAGCTTCACATTTTACCGTAAGATAGAGAGCTTTGTTGTGTTCAGTACCTTCCACGGGCAACTCGTCATCAGAGAAGGTGATCCTGTTTACCTCAAATATTTTGTTGGCGATCTTTTCCAGATGGTTCACTGAGATTTTGTCAGGGACATGAGCCTCGTTCAGAATTTTCATCAGGGCCCGACGATGCTCATATGAATGGATCAATAATGATAACAGAGAAATCTGAGCGGGCGTCTTTCTCAGCTGCTCCACGATGGAGTAATCTTGTACCTTCATTTTTCTCAAGAACTCCTCCGATTCTTCTTCAGTAACTGCTTTCTTTACTAGAACTGGGTTATCTCTGGATGTTTTAGCTTTCCTCAACTCTTCCGGGGCAAAGCATCTCCCCGAACGAGTTAACCCCTGGGCCTCATTGACTTCTTCTTTCACTTCCTTTCCCTTATAGGTCACTATCACCCGTTCGTAGCTCCATGGGATAACCTTGGTGTTGACTACCGGCAACTGGGTTACAGACTTGATGATGACAGGGTCCGTACGGGCACCCTTTACAGTTATGATAGGCTTACTCGCCAACCCTGGCACAACCACATTTGATTTATCTTGCTTTGATACAGCATCACTTGGGGGTCTTTTCTCAATTGCCACAAACGGCTCATCGTTTGTCGTGCTCAACTTGCTCACTGATCCTTCAACTATTGGTTTTTTGACTGGCTTGATCTCACTAGACCAAATCATCATGACGGATTGTGAAGGCTTCTTAGGTTCCCCCTCCTTATGTACTATCTCGATCATGTTTGTCTCATCATGGGTTGGCAATGGGTTCTGATTGATGTTGGGTGCCTCCGGGGTTTGGACTACAATCTGGTTTGTGTCGATGAGTTCCTGGATGGCATTTTTCAAGTTCCAACACTTCTCCGTATCAAGTCCCGGAGTACCAGAACAGTACACACAGCTCAAGGAGTAATCAAGATTCTTTGGAGGAGGGTTTGGAAATTTCGACTCAATTGGCCTCAGCACATCCAACTGCCTCAATCTCTGGAATAAACTGGTACAATACTCCTCCAATGGGGTGAAGGTTTTCTTCCGCTGCAACCTCTCGTTTTTGAACACTGGTTTGGGCCGAAAACCTGGACCGACAGGGTTTTGGTAGGCTCGCGGGGGTGGGTAAGAATTTTATGGAGCTGGGTAGGTGTTTTGTGGGGCTGAGGCATGCCATTGTAAGTAGGAAGGAGGTTGAGTATATGACTGGGCGTGGTGGACAGAAATTTGAGGGTCTGGTGATGGGAAGTAATGTTGGGGTGGATTATATGGAGTTTGGGGGTAGGCTCGGTGATGGGTCGAGGCTGGATATAATGGGATGACGGGCCTCTCGGTCCAAACCATGATCCTGAATCAATTGTTTCCACATCTTCTTTCTTCTTCTTTCCAATCACTCCCCCGGTACCATTCTGAATGGCTTGGGTGGTTGCTTTGATGGCCGAGTAGCTCATGATTTTGCTTGATTTAAGCCCTTCTTCCACCATGCCACCCATTTTTACTACCTCGTTGAAAGACTTGACTATGGCCGATATCAGATGGCCAAAGTTAGTAGGCTCCAGAGCCTGCAAAAAGTACTCCACCATTTTGTTTTCCTCCATCGGGGGGTTAACTCTTGTCGCTTGTTCTCTCCAGCGAAAATCGTATTCCCTGAAACTTTCACTAGGCTTCTTCTCAATCTTAGTCAAAGACAAATAATCTGGAACAATCTCGATGTTGTATTGGAAATGACGAGCGAATGCTTGGGCCAAATCATCCCAAGTATACCATCTGCTGTGATCCTGACGAGTGTACCACTCTAATGTCGCGCCACTTAGACTCTGGCTAAAGTATGCCATCAATAGTTCATCTTTCCCACCAGCTCCTCTCATTTTACTGCAGAATCCCCTCAAATGGGCCACCGGGTCTCCATGCCCATCATATAGATCAAATTTAGGCATTTTGAATCCCACAGACAGCTGAACATCGGGAAATAAACACAAATCTCTGTAGGCTACGCTCACCTGTCCTCCCAATCCTTGCATGTTCCTGAACGATTGTTCCAGGCTCCTTACCTTCCTGAACATCTACTCCTGCTCTAGGTTTCTAGGTGGTTTTTCAGTCTCAACAAGGAGGTCGAAACGAGGAGTATAGGAGTAATGGTCTAGGGCCTTGAAAGTAGGCTCCGGAGGATAGTATTGGTTATCTTGGGTATGGAATAATGGCTCACTGGAGGATCGATGGAGTGTAGCGGGCGGGGGTGCTATGAAAATAGGGGTGGCTGGTGGAGGGGGGTAGGGGATTGGTTTGGCTGGTGGTGCTTGTGTGGTTTGGGAAGTGGTGCCCTGATAGTGGTGGTAATGGGGGAAGCCTGGTGGATATTGCGGAGATGAGTCAATAGTGGGAGGTTCTTGGGATTGAGCTAGTGGCGGGATGAAAGAAGGGTTGGCGGGGTATGATGGTGGTGGATGCCCCTTCATCCATGCTTGGTACCTCTCTGCCATTTGGTGTTTCAGCTTATGTAACTCCTCTTTCAGATTAACATCAGACTCCTCTCCCTCCCTTGACGGATCAATAACACTTGCATCCAGCTCTTTGCCATCCATGATCAACTTATCTTTAGACCTGGTGTTGTACGGGTAGGTTGCCAAAATGCCAAAAAAACTAACCACCCGCCTGAAGTTCAATGACAGCAACAAATTTGTCAGCGTTAAAAGATTTAACAAATAAGCAACCGCACATTTGGGATGCAACGCACCTAGATAGTTAAAGTTTCTAATCATGCATTTGAACGGCCACATGCTTCATCCCGGCTTTTAACTAACTCTTCTGTTTCGCGCTTTCTATTCTCTCTCTTTTTCCTTTCACTCCAAAACCTTTCCCAATCACTATTTTTGTTGCCTCCCTCTTATTTTGCACTATCTTTTTTTTTCTTCTCTTGTTTTGCCATTGTTTCCTTCCACTCAATTTTCTTAATTTTCTATTCTCTATTTTATTTTTATTTTTTATTTTTTTTATTTTTGTATGGTTATGATCGAATCCTATGGGGATTACCTACGTATCATGGCGCCGCATGAATCATATCATTGCGTAGTTTAGGGAATAAACGCGAAATAAAAGAAAAATAGATTATTTTTTTCATAAAATAAACAAAATATCCTGATTACGACAACTTCCCTTACAAATTTAAACATGAAAATTAACAAACTCGACAAGTGGACTAACAGACTCAAAAAGAAAGATGGAAATACAGACTCGAAAATGGACTAACAGGCTCCAAAAGAAAAGTGAAAATACATACTCAAAAATGGAATAACAGACTCTAAAGAAACTGAAAATACCGACTCGAATAAAAATCATGAATACATGAGTGCCTCAATTACTTCTCCAGGGGGCCGCGGGACATCAGTCGGTCTCACCACGGGCCTATGCACCATATCTTCTTAAAGGCGAAATAGGCCATCCATAGCCTGTCGGACAAAAATCATAATGGAAGCGAAGAACATGGACCTGGTCATGTCTTCACACTCGTTGCACTTCATCACAATGTAGTCTGCAATGCTCTTAACCCTCTCTCCGATAATACCCTTCTCTTGTAGCAATCGTCTAATCTGCTGAGATTTGGCCTCTGAAACTTGCTTGGCTGTATGATTTTGCTCTAGAAGTTGCTGCAGGTCTTTCTCTAGCTGCGACATTAGGGCATTGCAGTGTTCTCTTTCTGCTTTGAAATCTTTTGTCTGCTTGGTCATTTTGTTCTCAAAAGTAGTCAACTTCTTTTTTAAAGACGTGACTTCTCTATCATACTTTTCCTTTAGATGTTGAACGAACTTTGCCCGCTCTTCCGCATTCTTTGCCAACTTTGCCCGCTCTTCCGCATTCTTTGCCAACATTGCCCGGGCTTTGGCCAACTCCTCTTCAGCTTTCTCCAGGTCAACTCCATAGTCGCACACTTTCCGTCTAAGACTGTATATGATTTTTTCATCTTTTCTGCTCCTGGCTGGGTTTTCAACGGCTATCCTCATTCTCTGAATCTGAGCTCGGAGTGCCTCGTTCTCTTGGGCCAACTTCTTCTTTTCCCCTTCAGCTTTTTGCACTTGTAGATCATGATAAAAAACAACACTTCTCAATTTTTCTTCCAAGGCGTGAATGGTAGCCTGATATTCTTTCTCTTTTTCTCCCCAGGCCAACCTTTCCCGGACTTTATCAACAAAAGCCTGAATGTGAGGTCTCTTCGCGGGCCTTTTGGGCTCGGGCTCGGGCTTGGGCTCGAGCTCGAGCTCATTGTTTGCACAAGATCTTTTCTCAAACCACTTGGCATAATCTGGATCCACCTCTCCGCTTGCAAGATTTGGTACCTGGGTATCGCTTTTCAGATATCAGCAACCATTCCAATCTTATTGGACTAAAGCCTCGGGTAGCGTAGCTTCTGGGTGGAACTCGATGACTTGGGTGCTTAAATCCCCATCTTCAGGCACCACTTGATATCTTCCCAATTGCCTTAAAACTCTTTGCGGTGCGTATGGCTGGAGACTTCTCAAACCCATCAACATCAGGTGGCCCTTTGTAGCCGTTATGTGTATGATTTCCATTACCGGAAGCCAGCCTATAGTTCATTCAATCTGACTGGCTTTTAGAGTTCTTAGGTGGGAGACCCAGGCCTCAAACCCTTTTGGAGCATTGTAGTCTTTCACCCTTCCCTCATAACTCTTGATAAAGTTGTCTTTGCTCGAGCCGTAACTCATGAATTTTGGGTGATGGCGAAGATGCTCGATCAACCACTTTTGCAAAAGGATGTTACAGCCTTCAAATAATTCAGCCCCGGACTTGCACAATGTTAATGCTCGGTAAATGTCGGCCAGCACTAACGGAGCAAGTGTATGATTCTCCGTAGTAGTGATGACTTGTGCAATCTTGGCCACGCGGATATCTATTGTCCCTTCTGCATTCGGAAAGACCATAATTCCCAAAAACGCCACCATAAAAGCGAACCGACGATGAATTTTCCAGATGCTCTTATCTTGTTTGTTACATAATCCCTTTTCATGCGTTTCAAACCCAACTGAGTGGCCAAACCTGGAGTACAAGAATTGAAAGGAACAACACCCTTTGCTTACATGGGCCTTCTTTATTTGCTTGCTGATTTTTAGGAGATCATTGTGCACAGACGGAGCCCTCGGGAATATAAGTTCATGTTTCCTCAAACGCAAGCCAAAGTCAATATATCCGACTATTTCCTCCAAAGTAGGGGTGAGCTCGAAATCCGAGAAGCGTAAAACGTTGTGAGTTGGATCCCAAAAAGTTACCAATGCCTTGATTAAATCTCCCCGCGATTTGATCTCCATAATGTCTATCAGGGCACCCAACTACTCTTTTACCCAATCCCGGCCATCTGCATCTAAATCATACCACCACATGCGAAGTTGTAGCTGAGCCTGTTCTATGACCAAAAATTCCGGTTTCTGGACAGTGTTCATTTGTACCTGTGGATGGTCAAGGTTAGGATTGACTCTGGTGGACCCTTCGGCGAGACAAGTTTTCATTTTCAAAGAAAAATCAAAATAAAATGCAACCCC
>ML294733.1:20930-73704 GCA_005239495.1 Nicotiana undulata | reverse complement strand
CCCCCCCCTCCCCCCCCCCCCCCCCAATAGTAAACCCAGGTCCCTTCTCATTATTCGATCAAAACAAAAAAATCTAACAATGAAGCTAAACAAACTTTGATACTAATAAATAACCCATCTCAGTGAATAAATAGCTAACATGACAAATCTCATGAGAGTTTAACGGTAGTTTCTTAAACACAAGAACTACTTATTTCATAGGAAAGCGATACTTAAATAACCTGCTGATTTTAATCACATTCAGAGCTAGTAAATACCAGACACCAAAAGTAGAAATAAAATAGACTATCAGAAATGCAAAACTACCAAGTCAAACACATATCAACTTACTTTGAACGACGAATAATTAACCCAAAGGAGTTAAAGAAGAAACGAGCAACTACCATCATGTAAACAAGTTAAGAACACCGTTAAGAAACAGAGATGAAACATCGTGTTAACAAATCATGAAACACAATTAAAACAGAGATAAAAGAACAGAGAACCTGAAATTACAACTTTCGATTAAATTTTGACTTCGAATACACCATAAAAATCCAGCATTGAAACTGGAATACAAATTCGAATCGACCCCTGACAGCACTGGCACAACTCGAATCAGCTACAAACTCAATCAAACCCCATTTTTGAAAATTGAATCGACTTCATGAAAAGAAATCAAAATCAGAAACAACTGGAGTCTATTTTTCGGACTGGAGAAGCAGAAAATATATATTCGAACACAAACTATTTTCTGTTTTTGAACGGATCGAAGGAGATAAGGCGAGCAAAAATGAAAAATCAAAATTAGACCCTATTTGTTCTTCTTTCCCACTGATTTTCTCCTCCTCCCCGATCCCCTCCTTCTTTTCTGAAAAACTAACCTTTTATATCGAAGCCCTAGAAGTTTCTATACTTATCCTCCAAAAAAATCCAAAAGAAAAATCTTCTCCCCAAAAATCCGAAAACTCCAAAATCATTTTTATCCTCCATTTTCGAACGATTTTCGGAACAAATGGAAGGGTAGGATTTAAGGTGTTAAAATCCAACGTCTCCCATTAATCTGAAAATCATCCAAGGGAATAAAAACGTGTTTATTTGGATGGAATCTTTGTTGTCAGAGTTTGTTAGGGCGTGGGTGACGTGGAGAGAGAGGAGAGGGGGGGACCAGCTTACGTGGAGGCCGGAAAATGCCGTTTTCGGCCGGTGGAGGGGTGAGCGGCGACGACAGAAGGGTTGAAAGGGGGTCCGTTTGGATTGGGGTGTTAGGGTTGGGACTTTTGTTAATATTAGATATACATGTTTTATGAGAGGTTAAATGTTAACCGTTGGATGAGGTGGGATGGAGGGTTGGGATTCAAAAGGGAACGAGGCGGGTCGGCGGGTAGGTCTGACGGGTCATGGGTGTAAAGATGGGCTGAGTGAATTTTGGGGCATTTTGGGCCAAATCTTGACTTTTGGCCCAATTTAAGCCAAGACCAAACCAAATTCCCTTTTCTTTTCCTTTTCTTTGATTAATTGAAAACCTAAATTAAATTTCTAAATTAAATTAGTTTGCCCAATTAAGCTAATTATCTACTATAATGTTTTTTTTTTAAAATTATTTGCTACTAGATTAAAAAAGGAAAACTAATCTAAAAAAAACAAATATGCAAAAGTGAGTCAACTTTTGTGATTTTCATTTTGAAATAAAACAACTAATTTACTAATTGTTCCTAAAAATATGAAAACTAAAACTCAATGCCATGCAAGGTATTTTTGGCATTTTCCATGATTTTTTTAAAAAAATAAACATGCACAAAAATGAAAACAATTAACCCAAAATCCTACAAAATTGCAAAAAAATTGGAGAAAGATTTATTTTCTTTAATTTGTAGTAGTATTTCATATAGGGGGAAAATCACGTGCTCACACACATAACAAATAAGTGGGGATTCTTATTCCCTCAAGTCAAGGTTAAGCTAAACAATTACCTCGATCTAACAAGCAGTTCACTACTCTAGCACTACCTTTCCTTTAGAATTTGCTTCTAACCCGCTTGAATCTAATCACAATTTGTTCAATGTTATCAATCATGGCCTAAAGGAATCATCTTTATTGAAAAACACTGGTCTTCCTAAGTTTTCCTTTTCAAATTTGAAAATCGACCACGGACCCGCTTGGTCTAAACTTGAGGGTCGGACCAAAACCCGTTTACCCAATCTCTCCGAGCTCGGATATACAATTGGTATTGGAATCTGACCTCAATTCGAGGTCCAATTCTCCAAATTTTGAAATTTCTAAGTTCTACCCAAAAACCAAAATTTTACTATGAAAACTCTAGATTTTTGGTTGTAATCTTGTTAAAAGATGTTAGGAATTAAAAGAAATGTGTTAGAGATCACTTACCAATGTTTGGAGAAGTTTGGGTCTTTGAAAAATCGCCTATGGAGGTTTAGGGTTTTAGAAAATTTAAAAAATAAGTGAAAATCCCATCAAAAAGCTGATATAACAGGTTGCGGGTCTCGCATTTGCGAACTGGAGTTCGCATTTGCGAACCCTGGGCTTTTCGGAGAGGTATCGCAAATGCGAACAGGACCTCGCATTTGTGAATAGGGTCTTTCGCATTTGCGACCAGGACCTCGCATTTGCGAGGTCAGAGGTTGGCCATTGGCTTCGCATTTGCGAAGCGCGGCCTCGCATTTGCAAGATCTGAGGCCTGCACACCAGATGTTCAGTTGTTGGGGTATTTTTAAGTCTAGACACTCTGTAGCCTACCCGAAACTCACCCGAGCCTTCCTGGCTCCAAACCAAACATGCACACAAGTCTAAAAATATCATACGGACTTGTTCGTGCGATCAAATCATCAAAATAACATCAAAATCTACCGATTTAGCCTCAAACTCAAGATTTCCTCAAGAACACTCAAACTCCTAACTTTTCAACCGGATGTCCGAATTACATCAAATCAACTCTGATTCTCATGAAACTTCACAGATAGGACTTACATAACATAACAAACTTGTTCCACGCTCTGAAACCAAAATACGGGCCCGGTATCATAGATTTTACATATTATTTTATTTCTTTATTTCTTGAATTAACCAGCAGAACAATTTTCTTCAAAAATTGTTTTCTAAGGCTTGGGACCTCAGAATTCATTTTCGGGCATACGCCCAAGTCTCATATTTTTTCGCAGACCTCACGGGATCGTCGGAACAAGAATCTGGGTCCGTTTACCAAAAATATTGACCAAAGTCAACAAAAACTAAAATACGAGCCCGGTATCATAGATTTTACATATTATTTCAGTTCTTTATTTCTAGAATTAACCAGCAGAACAATTTTCTTCAAAAATTGTTTTCTAAGGCTTGGGACCTCGGAATTCATTTTCGGGCATACGCCCAAGTCTCATATTTTTTCGCGGACCTCCCGGCATCGTCGGAACACAGATCTAGGTCCGTTTACCAAAAAAGTTGACCAAAGACAATCGGAGTTGTTTTGAATAGTTTCGGCATCGTTGGTGGATTTTAGAAAATTTCAAAGTTCTTAGGCTTGAATCCGATGTGATTTTGGTGTTTTTAGGTTATATTTAATGTTTTGAGAGTGCAACTAAGTTTGAATGATCATTTATGATGTGTTGGTAAATTTGGTTGGGGTCCCGAGGGGCTCGGGATTGATTTCGGGTGATTAACGGACACTTTCGGACTTGAAAAATTTGTTGTTTTTGTTGGTGTGTTGCAGGGTGTAAATTCCTCTATGCGATCACGGGGTGTCATATGCGATCGCATAGGTCTGTTGGTGAGGCCCCGAAATTTGTTCTGTGCGATCACAGGGGAAGTGGTGCGATCGCAGTGTAGAGAGGGAGGAAGCTATGCGATCGCGTGTGCGACCACACAAGGGCCTGGGCGCATGAGGGAAAGAGGACTAGTGCACTGTGCGATCGCGTGCACAGTGTTGCGATCATGTGAGAGAGTAGTAAGGACACTGTGCGAACGCGCCTGGGAGCGTGCGAACGCACATGCCCATTTTATTAAAAATCTGGGCAGTTATATTAAAACCCTTCCGCGACCATAACCTATTTTAACACCATTTGTGAACGGGAAGAAGCTTTTGAGACGATTTTGAAGAGGGAAAATCAATGTTCATCATAGAGATAAGTATTTTGGACCTTAAAACTTGATTATAGGTGATTAAGGAACATAATCTCAGTGTTTAATTCATGAAAATCAGTAGGAAAATGTGGGGTTAGGGCTTGAGATTATGAGACCTTTAGGGGTCGATTTGAGGGGTCAAACGAACTCCGATTTTAGCGTTGTTTATATGTAAGGACTTGTGAGATGACAAAGAAAATTTTGGTATAAACATTTGTGAGTTTCGAGAGGCGGGCCCGGGGTCGGGTTTTAGCAAATTTCGGGTTTTGAGCTAAAATTGGTATTTTTCAATTGGAATTCGTTCCTTAAGCATAATTTGATGTTAAAAATCTGAACTTGGTAGATTTGGAGCACTCGGGAGTTGATTCGATAGGCAAGCGTATTGCGGAATAGTTTCCGGGCTAGTTTGAGATAAGTAATGTCTTTAAATCCTGTCATGAGGGTATGAAACCCCGGACTCTGCACCCTTTCACGGGTTTTGGAATGCAAAGATTGGAACTTTGGAAATATATTCCATATTTAGGCAACTATTGAGTTGCGAAACCGATTTTAAAGCCTATGCTTAATAGTATTGATATATAATTGATATTATTTGGGTTGTAATCCATGTTTGGGGCCTAGTGCCGATTTGTTTACCCCTTGAAGGCTGATTTTACTATTTTCCTCATTGATATGTTATGATTTTCGCTCAGTCTTTTATTGATAATCGTTTTGACACTCAAAGTATTTTGATACTATTTATTGAAAATGAAACACTGTTTTTGGGTCGAGAACCCGGTATATTTATGGCCTGGAGGGCATTTTGAGAGTGTCTGACTGAGTGAGGCTGCATGTCATTATTGTGAGGATGTTGTGATATGAGAGAGGTTGCGGGCCAATATTGTGTGTGATTTATGCCATGTTGTGGCTTGTTATGGCACTTGGGCTGTAGGAGCCCCTCCGGAGTCTGTACACAGCCCCAGTGAGCGCAGGTACCTAATGAGTGATGTTGCCCGCGGGGCTGATACTGAGTGATTGTGAGGTTTCCTGATGGGCTAATACTGAGTGATTGTGAGGTTGCCTGATGGACTAATATTGAGTGACTGTGAGGTTGCATGATAGGCTGATACTGAGGGAAATTGTTACGAGAAACGATTTTGGCCTGAGGGGCAGATTTATGATAATTTTATTGTGTTTTTTACTACGATTCACTTCATTTTTTAAACTGATTTTTACTGAGAGTTTTACTGAGATATATATTGAAATTATACTTGTTTCAAAGGATTTCTGGAAAGTGGTTTTCGAACTTATGTTTGATGAATACTTTACGGTGACTTGGTGTTTTTACTATTTTTGTGAATTGGTGTATTTGTGTTGTGTGTTCCGTATTTCTCAGACTGATTTATTTTCATTACTACTGAGTTGGCGTACTCATCATTACTCCCTGTGCACATAGTGCACAGATCCAGGCACCGGCTCGGAGCAGTAGCTATCTCTGTTCGTTAGCAGCAGTTTTACGGAATTTCGAGGTAGCTGTCCAGCGTCCACAGCTTCTCCATCTCCCTTCCTTATTTAGTTTTAGCATTTCATTCCTAGACATTAGTAGAGTTAGTTTTATTTCGTAGATGCCTGTGACCATGTTGACTCCAGTCTTGGGAGGTTTTGTTTAGAGTTGTTTAGACTATTATTGGGGCGCTAAGACTTAAAGAAATTATTTTATGCTATGTTTGCTGTTTATTATTGAATTGTGAATTATTATAATAGAAAAAATACGTAGTAATGTGATGGTTGGATAGCCTAGTTCCACGATAGGAGCCATCACGACCTGTTAGGATTTGGGGTCGTGACAAGTTGGTATCAGAGCACTAGGTTACATAGGACTCAACGGTCATGAGCAAGTTCAGTAGAGTCTTGCGGATCGGTATGGAGACGTTTGTGCTTATCTTCGCGAGGCTGCAGAACTCTTAGGAAAAATCTCAATTTCTTGAACTCTTTCGTGCCAATCTATTGATTATTGAAATCTAAACTCATGTTGTTTCATTCTCTCACAGATGGTGAGAACACGCAATACCGATCAGGGTGACCAGACACTAGCCAGACCCACAAGGGGTCGGGGCCGTGGTAGAGGTAGGGGACCAGCCCGCGCAGCAGCCGGGACAGTACCCCAGGATCCCCCTATCATTCAGGATCAGGTTCCCGCCGATGGTGCTCCAGCGGGACAGGCTCAGGCACCGGCAGTGCCTATTGTTATTCCGGGTCTTCAGGAGACCCTGGCTGGCTCAGATATTGACGGTGCGCTCCAGTTTAGCTCAGGCAGTTTCTATGTCCACTATTGCCACTGCAGCTCAGGTCAGGGGAGGCAATCAGACTCCAGCTGCCCGGACACCTGAGCAGGCTGTACGGGATATTCAGACACCAGGAGTAGCCCCAGCTCAACCGGTTGCCCTAGTTCAGGACTATGTGGTTCCAGCTATGCTCGAGGATGAGCAGCGTAGGCTGGAGAGGTTCAGCAGACTTAAGCCTCCGACTTTCAGTGGCACAGAGGGTGAGGATGCCCAAGGTTTTCTGGATAAATGCCCGAGGATATTGCGTATTGTGGGTATTTTGGAGACCAGTGGGGTCTCGATTGCTACATTTCAGTTTGCGGGTGCTGCTTTCCCTTGGTGGGAGGCATTCGAGAGGCGTAGGCCGGTTGGTTCAGCACCACTCACATGGCAGCAGTTCTCCACGATCTTTTTGGAGAAGTATGTTCCTCAGTCCCACAGAGAGGAGCAGCGCAGACAGTTTGAGCAGCTGCGCCTAGGAGATTTGTCAGTTACTCAGTACAAGATAAGGTTTTCCGAGTTGGCTAGACATGCTTCTGAGTTTGTCCCTACTGATAGGGAGAGGATTAGGAGGTTTGTAGAGGGTCTTACTTATCAACTTCGGATCTTGATGACCAGAGAGAGTGTCTGGAGCTACATTTGAGCAGGTAGTTGACATTGCTCGGGACATTGAGTCGGTTCGTAGGAAGGAGCGTGAGGAGAGGAAGGTCAAGAGGCCTCGGGGATCAGGTAGCTTCAGCGGTGCCCCTTCTAGAGGGCAGTTTCAGCACAGCAGAGGTCGTCCATTTAGACCTCCACAGCCAGTTTGCCCAGCTTACAGTGGTGTACCTTCGAGGCAAGGTCCTCGCAGTTCTCATCAGGGACGTTAATCTTTTAGTGCCCTTCCAGCTCAGAGCTCCGCCCGAGCATCATCTTATCAGGATTCTTCCATGCATGGTTCGTCTGGTGGTTATCATGGCGGCAGGGGTTCTCGTCAGTTTTCGTCTCCAGCTCCAGGTAGTAGTTATGAGTGTGGAGAGTTCGGAGTGTGGAGAGTTCGGAGTGTGGAGAGGCAGTGTCCCCGTCATCCTAGTAGTTCATCTCAGCAGAGGGTTCAGCCCTCGACTTTATCCCCAGTCACTTCACCACCTACTCAGGCAGCTAGGGGTGGTGGTCAGGAAGCTAGAGGCCGCCCTAGAGGGGGAGGTCGAGCAGGTGGAGGCCAGCCACGTATTTATGCACTCCCCGCTAGGCCTGATGCTATGGCGTCCGATGCGGTGATTACAGGTACTATTTCAGTTTGTCACAGTGATGCTTTGGCTTTATTTGACCCTGGTTCCACGTACTCTTATGTTTCGTCATATTTTGCTCACTTTCTGAATATGCCCCTTGAGTCTTTAGTTACGTATGTTCATGTTTCGACTCCGGTGGGCGATACTATTATTGTGGACCGTGTGTATCGATGGTGTCTTATATCTATTGGGGGTCTGGAGACCCGAGTGGACTTGATGTTACTCAGTATGGTTGATTTTGATGTGATTCTGGGCATGGATTGGTTATCCCCATGTCATGCGATTCTTGATTGTCACGCTAAGACCGTTACCTTAGCTATGCCCGGAGTTCCGAGAGTTGAGTGGAGGGGGTCTATAGAGCATGTGCCTAGCAGAGTGATTTCTTATTTAAAGGCTCAGCGTATGGTTGAGAAAGGGTGTGAATCTTATCTTGCTTTTGTGAGGGATGTTAGTAGTGAGACTCCATCTGTTGATTATGTTCCAGTAGTCCGTGATTTTCCGGATATATTCCCTGCAGACCTACCAGGAATGCCACCTGACAGGGATATTGATTTTGGTATTGACCTGGTGCCAGACACCCAACCTATCTCTATTCCACCTTACCGCATGGCACCAGCGGAGTTGAAAGAACTGAAAGAGCAGCTTCACGAACTCTTAGATAAGGGGTTCATTCGGCCTAGTGTGTCACCTTGGGGTTCACCGGTGTTGTTTGTGAAAAAGAAAGATGGCTCCATGCGTATGTGTATTGATTATAGGCAGCTGAATAAGGTTACAGTGAAGAATCGTTATCCTTTGCCTCAAATTGATGACTTATTTGATCAGCTTCAGGGAGCTAAGGTGTTCTCCAAGATCGACTTGAGGTCGGGGTATCATCAGTTGAAGATTCGAGATTCTGACATTCCGAAGACTGCTTTCAGGACCAGATATGGTCATTATGAATTCCTGGTTATGTCATTTAGGCTGACCAATGCCCAGCAGCGTTCATGCAATTGATGAATAGTGTGTTCCAGCCTTACCTTGATTCGTTCGTCATTGTGTTCATTGATGACATCCTGGTTTATTCCCGTAGCCAGGAAGAGCATGCTCAGCACCTGAGGGTTGTGTTACAGAGATTGAGGGAGGAGAAGCTTTATGCAAAATTCTCCAAGTGTGAGTTTTGGCTTGGTTCAGTAGCTTTCTTGGGGCACGTGGTGTCTAGTGAGGGTATTCAGGTTGATCCAAAGAAGATTGAGGCGGTGCAGAGTTGGCCCAGACCGTCCTTAGCTACTGAGATTAGGAGTTTCCTTGGTCTGGCGGGATATTATCGTTGCTTTGTGGAAGGATTCTCTTCTATTGCTTCACCATTGACTAGATTGACCTAGAAGGGTGTTCCATTCAGATGGTCCGATGAGTGTGAGGAGAGCTTTCAGAAGCTCAAGTCAGCATTGACCACAACTCCGGTACTAGTTTTGCCTACTGGTTCGGGTTCTAACACAGTCTATTGTGATGCTTCTAGAGTTCGTTTGGGACCGGTATTGATGCAGGACGGTAGGGTGATTGCCTACGCGTCGAGACAGTTGAAGGTGCACGAGAAGAATTATCCAGTGCACGATCTTGAGTTAGCTGCCATTGTTCATGCCTTAAAGATTTGGCGGCATTACTTGTATGGGGTACAGTGTGAGATTTTCACTGATCATCGTAGCTTGCAGTATCTGATGAGGCAGAAGGATTTGAATTTGCGGTAGAGGAGATGGTTAGAGTTTCTCAAGGATTATGACCTTACTATTTTGTATCACCCGGGGAAGGCCAACGTAGTGGCCGATGCCTTGAGTCGCAGAGCCAAGAGTTTGGGGAGTCTAGCATACCTTTCAGCAGCAGAGTGACCGTTAGCACTTGATGTTCAGGCTTTAGCGGGCCAGTTGGTGAGATAGGATTTGTCAGACCCTCCGCGGGTATTAGCTAGCATGGCTTCCCGGTCTTCTCTTTATGATCAGATTAGAGCTCGCCGGTATAATGACCGGCACTTATTAGTCCTTCAGGATAGGGTCCGTCGGGATGATGCGAGAGAAGTGACTATTGGTGATTACGGTGTTATGAGGATGCAGGGCCGTATTTGCGTGCCCAATGTGGATGGTATTCGAGAATTGATATTAGCAGAGGCTCACAGCTCGCGGTATTCTATTCATCCGGGTGCCGCGAAGATGTATGAGGATCTGAAACAGCAGTATTGGTGGAGGCGGATGAAGAGAGATATTGTTGAGGATGTAGCACGGTGTCTCGACTGTCAGCAGGTCAAGTATGAGCACCAGAGACCAGGTGGGTTACTTCAGAGGTTAGATATTCTAGAGTGGAAGTGGGAGCGGATCACTATGGACTTTGTAGTTGGGCTTCCGCGGACTTCGAAGGGTTTTGATGCTATTTGGGTCATTGTGGATAGGTTGACCAAGTCCGCACATTTCATTCATGTCAGTACTACTTATACTTGAGAGCGATTAGCTGGTATCTACATTAAGGAGATTGTCCGATTGCATGGAGTTCCGGTATCTATTATTTCTGACAGAGGTACTCAGTTCACATCTCAGTTTTGGAGGGCCGTACAGAAAGGTATGGGTACTGATGTAGAGTTGAGCACTGCATTTCTTCCTCAGACCGACGGGCAGACGGAACGGACTATTCAGATTTTGGAGGATATGTTATGGGCTTGTGTGATTGATTTGGTGGTTCATGGGATCAGTTTCTGCCACTAGCGGAGTTTGCATATAATAACAGCTACCATTCTAGTATTCAGACGGCCCCGTATGAGGCTTTATATGGTAGGAGGTGTAGATCTCCGGTTGGCTGGTTCGAGCCTGGTAAGGCTAAGTTATTGGGCACAGATTTGATTCAGGATGCGTTAGAGAAGGTGAAGTTGATTCAGGAGCGACTTCGCACGGCGCAGTCTAGGCAGAAGAGTTATGCGGACCGGAAGGTCCGAGATGTGTCTTTTATGGAAGGTGATAAGGTATTGCTGAAGGTATCGCCCATGAAGGGTGTTATGAGGTTCGGAAAGAGAGGAAAGCTGAGTCCCCGGTTTGTTGGTCCTTTTGAGGTGCTTCAGAAGGTTGGAGAGGTGGGTTATAGACTTGCCTTGCCACCCAGCCTATCGAGTGTTCATCCGGTATTTCATGTGTCGATGCTCAGGAAGTATGTTGGTGACCCGTCTCATGTATTAGACTTCAGCACAGTTCATCTTGAGGGTGATATGTCATATGAGGTAGAGCCAATAGCAATTTTGGCTCGTGAGGTCAGAAAGTTGAGATCTAAGGAGATAGCATCAGTGGAGAGGTCAGCCAGTGGAGGAGGCTACTTGGGAGACCGAGCGGGAGATGCAGAGCAAATATCCTCACTTGTTTGAGACTTCAGGTATGTTTCTAGACCCGTTCGAGGACGAATATTTGCTTAAGAGAGGGAGAATGTAACGACCCGGTATGTCGTTACGTAGAATCTGCATTATAATTATTGTTATTGACTTGTCATAGATTGGTTATACTATTATTGATGTGTTAGAGTTGGTAGGCTTGAAATCGAATGGTTGTAGTGAGAGTTCAGTCATTTAGTCTTTAAAAATAGCCTTAAAAAGGGAAAAGTCAAGTGAGAGTTGACTTATTGGTAAACGACCTCGGAATGCGTATTTTATGGCTCGTATAGCTTCGTTAGGTGATTTGGGACTTAGGAGTGTGTTTGGAATATTTTTGTGATGTCCCGTGTAGAATTAGGCTTGAATTGGCGAAAGTTACTTTTTGGTGATTTCCGGTCGGCAGTGAAAAATAGGCTATCGGGGTCGGAATGGAATTCCGACATTTGGAACAGGTTCGTAATGTCATTTTGGATATGTCTGCAAAATTTCAGGTCAATCGGAGTTATTTTGAATAGTTTCGGCATGGTTGGTGGATTTTAGAAAATTTCAAAGTTCTTAGGCTTGAATCCGATGTGATTTTGGTGTTTTGAGGTTATATTTAATATTTTGAGAGTGCAACTAAGTTTGAATGATCATTTATGATGTGTTGGTAAATTTGGTTGGGGTCCCAAGGGGCTCGGGATTGATTTCGGGTGATTAACGAACACTTCCGGACTTGAAAAATCTGTTGTTTTTGCTGGTGTGTTGCAGGATGTAAATTCCTCTATGCGATCGCGGGGTGTCATATGCGATCGCATAGGTCTGTTGGTGAGGCCCCGGAATTTGTTCTGTGATGGGGAAGTGGTGCGATCGCAGTGTAGAGAGGGAGGAAGTTGTGCGATCGCGTGTGAGTGTGGGCGCGTGAGGGAAAGGGGGATAGTGCATTGTGCGATCGCGTGCACAGTGCTACGATCGCGTGAGAGAGTAGGAAGGACACTGTGCGAACGCGCCTGGGAGCGTGCGAACGCGCAGGCCATTTTATTAAAAATCTGGGCAGTTATATTAAAACCCTTCCGCGACCATAACCTATTTTAACACCATTTTTTAGCGGGAAGAAGCTTTTGAGGCGATTTTGAAGAGGATAAATCAGTGTTCATCATAGAGGTAAGTATTTTGGACCTTAAAACTTGATTATAGGTGATTAAGGAACAAAATTTCAATGTTTAATTCATAAAAATCAGTAGAAAAAGGTGGGGCTAGGGCTTGAGATTATGAAACCTTTAGGGGTCGATTTGAGGGGTCAAACGAACTCCGATTTTAGCGTTCTTTATATGTACGGACTTGTGAGATGACGAAGAACATTTTTGTATAAAACTTTTTGAGTTCTGAGATGCGGGGTCGGGTTTTAGCAAATTTCGGGTTTTGAGCTAAAATTGGTATTTTTCAGTTGGAATTCGTTCCTTAAGCATAATTTGATGTTAAAAATCTGAACTTGGTAGATTTGGAGCACTCGGGAGTTGATTCGATAGGCAAGCGTATTGCGGAATAGTTTCCGAGCTAGTTTGAGATAAGTAATGTCTTTAAATCCTGTCATGAGGGTATGAAACCCCGGACTCTGCACCCTTTCACGGGTTTTGGAATGCAAAGATTGGAACTTTGGAAATATATTCCATATTTAGGCAACTATAGAGTTGCGAAACCTATTTTAAAGCCTATGTTTAATAGTATTGATATATAATTGATATAATTTGGGTTGTAATCCATGTTTGGGGCCTAGTGCCGATTTGTTTACCCCTTGAGGGCTGATTTTACTATTTTCCTCACTGATTTGTTATGATTTTCACTCAGTCTTTTCTTGATAATAGTTTTGACACTCAGAGTATTTTGATACTATTTATTGAAAATGAAACACTGTTTTTGGGTCGAGAACCCGGTATATTTATGGTCTGAAGGGCATGTTGAGAGTGTCTGACTGAGTGAGGTTGCGGGCCATTATTGTGAGGATGTTGTGATATGAGAGAGGCTGCGGGTCAATATTGTGTGTGATTTATACCATGTTGTGGCTTGTTATAGCGCTTGGGCTGTAGGAGCCCCTCCAGAGTCTGTACACACCCCCAATGAGCGCAGGTACCTAATGAGTGATATTGCCCGCGGGGCTGATACTGAGTGATTGTGAGGTTACCTGATGGGCTAATATTGAGTGACTGTGAGGTTGCCTGATTGGCTGATACTGAGGGACATTGTTACGAGAAATGATTTTGGCCTGAGGGGCAGATTTATGATAATTTCATTGAGTTTTTAACTACGATTCACTTCGTTTTTCAAACTGATTTTTACTGAGATATATATTGAAATTATACTTGTTTCAAAGGATTTCTGGAAAGTGGTTTTCGAACTTATGTGTTTGATGAATACTTTACGGTGACTTGGTGTTACTGTTTTTGTGAATTGGTGTATCTGTGCTGTGTGTTTCGTATTTCTCAGACTGTGATTTATTTTCATTACTACTGAGTTGGCATACTCATCATTACTCCTTGTGCCTCTGTGCACAGATCCAGGTACCGGCTCGGAGCAGTATCTGTCTCTGTTCGTTAGCAGCAGTTTTACGGGATTTCGAGGTAGCTATTCAGCGTCCACAGCTTCTCCATCTCCCTTCCTTATTTAGTTTTAGAATTTCATTCCTAGACTTTATTCAAGACATTAGTAGAGTTAGTTTTATTTCGTAGATGCTCGTGACCATGTTGACTCCAGCCTTGGGAGGTTTTGTTTAGAGTTGTTTAGACTATTATTGGGGCGCTAAGATTTAAAGAAATTATTTTATGCTATGTTTGTTGTTTATTATTGAATTGTGAATTATTATAATAGAACAAATACGTAGTAATGTGATGGTTGGCTATCCTAGTTCCACGATAGGTGCCATCACGACCTGTTAGGATTTGGGGTCGTGACACCATCCCCTTTAGAGAAACGACGACATTGTTTCTGGCGATTTGAACGTACTCATCCGGTAAGATTGCTATTTCACATCTCCAATCACCCACTTCTACTTCCACCTTGCTTGGAATCTCTGTCAGCGATTCTTTCACGCAGATCCGTGCCCATATCAAATTGGTTCTTGATTTTGTATCCATGTCAATTCCAACAAAGCCTCCACATAATTCCCCAATAGACCAGAAGGTGCTTTCTGACCAGACATGTAACGGGATACCAAAGTCTCTAACCCATTTTTGATCTGAGCGTGGTTTTGCCATGTTAGACCAAGTCACTGGCGACCACCATTTAAGTGATAGCTTTCTTCCATTCCAAAACCACTCCCCTGCTTTAACTCTCTCGGCTTCCTGTTGTGATGGTAGATGAAAAAGAAATTGATTGTGGGTTAGACTTGTTACACTGATTCCTGTTGTGACTTGTCATCTCTTAACGTACCAGTTCCGTAACACCTCTGGTGATGGTGAAGGGCTGAATGGATAGTTGAGAGTACCAATTAGGACAGTAGACAAAAAAAATTGAGTGTTGTGGCTTGCTTCTGGTATGATTTTGACCATATTATCTTCCACCACAACTTTCCCTCTCGAGCCTTGTTTTGTCCATTCTTCCTTGTTAGCAGCTTCAACGTATGTTATTTCTCGCTTAGTGCGACGATATATGGTGATGCGATGATTACCCAGAAATTGCAGAATTTTCCCTGCTATATCTCTCCACCCAGTATTATACCTCTCTTCTGGAATTAACACCCATGATTTCTTATCCCCTAGCCATGCTTCAATCCTTACAAAACGACCATAGCGGTTGAAATTCTGATATACTCTATAGGTGTAAGCTTGAATCTTTCGCCCCCAGCGTCTGCATAAATCACCTGTACCCATTGAAGCTTGTTGAAGCTGCTCGCAGACCCATTTGAGATTATCCTCGTCGATCTTGAGGCTGCTTGTAAAGCGTCAGCTGCTTTCTATTAGTAAGAACCATCTGTTAATGTTCAAGTTAGTGATTATTAGATCAAAAGATTTCCCTCCTGCCGGGAAGGAAATCTTCTTATCCATATTAAAGAGAAGAATAAATCAACTGGAAAAGGGGTTGGAGATGGCCATCGGAAAGAGAAAAGTAAAATTGCACATTTCCCAAGTCATAGCTAATTACTACACGTGCCGCACTTTTTTATTGACTTTGTTCAACTCTAACTGAATTTCAGAGAAAAGATTCACACGTAGCATTTCATAATGCAACTCTCTACATCACAACTGTTTTTCTTCATACAAGACGATATGTGATTAATTGAATTCTGGCATTTAAAAAAAAGTAAGGTGAATGAGGGTATTACCTTGCTTGTGAAGCATGTTTGTAGCTTTTGGTGTCACTAAAATTCTTTTCAAATTAGGGCACCAAAGAGTTGAACCGGAACATATGAAGCGTAAATAAAAAAGTTATATTTAGAAAAATCAGATAATTATTCCATCAGTAGCAATTAGAAGAATAAAATATCTATAGGTAGTGAAAAATATTAATTAATATCATACCTATCTTAAATACAACGAAATGTTCTCACCTAGAACTCGATACATAAATTTCTGTTGGCAAAACAAAATTGTGCAAAAAGTGCATAAACAGAAATTAGAGAAAGTGACATATAAAAGAACTTAAGACTAAAAGAAAAGAAAAGTTCCTTGAATAGTTATCCCAAACTAAAAGTTGCAAATTCCATATACAAAAAGTTGTTATTTATTTTTGGAGTAATTAAAAACAGCATAGTTAATCCTTCCTATAACTTCTCTTTGTCATAATAAGGTGTTCTCAACACAATTAGTACTAATTTAATATGTCAAAATATAAATGACCAACATATATTCAACAACATATTTCAGATAGTAATTATGTCGCTTATGTTGATATTAATTTATATGCAAGCTCGACAACATATTCACACCTTTCATCTATGTCTCCAACCAGCATAGTCAATAATGACAATGTCATCCCTAGAGATAGTGATCTAGAAAAAAAGAATGCAATTCGACATGACATACTTGAAGAACTAAAGAATTGCTTCGGAGAGCTACTTAGGAACTAGGCAAAGACAATTAAATTATATAATATTTCTAAGAGTGCCAATTTCTGAAATTAGATTTTTCATCCTATTGCTTCATCATGCAAGGTAGTAAAATAATAAAGTAACTAATTAATGATGTATAAACAACATAAAGCCTAAAGTCAATAAATACTTTCTTATTTATTCAATGTAAAAGAGAAACATATCATTCAACAGAGGGAAAAAATAATGAAAATATAGGAAACAGAGTATTACCTTCATCTTTGATGCACAAAAAGTTCACTTCAGTTGTTTAATATACCAGTGTAAATGATCCCTTACATTACCCTAGAATAGATGAAGACAGAGCTGCAACAGTTGATGAGAAAATCACCTTTCAAGATGCTTTGTTGGTACTTGTTTGTGCCCTTTCTCTTGATCTGTAAACGTCTATATTGTATTGCATGGTTCATAAACTTCATGCATTTGATCCTTCTTTTTTTTCTCCACCAAATCAGAATGTATTCAATATTCCCTCCTCGGAATGGATTAATGGATATCCTTACTCATATTTGAATTTCATTCCGTCTGTCCGAAACTACACAGTTGAACAGAACCGAGCTTGAACTGGAAAAAGTAAAGCTCAAAGCCTCAAACCATAGAGAACTTAAAACGCAAATCTAGAAATTTAACTATTAGACCAGTAAAGCCCACAGAGAAGAACAAACTAATGATGAGGATATTGAAAACTGATCTATCTAAGTTTTGGTACATGTGTAGCTTCTGGAAACGTGAATCAGCAATGAGATAAGGAGACACGTGTTATAATGCATATTACATGTGTCTTTATGACAATGAATGGTTTGTTTCTACATCTATCTCGATACTGAATTTTCTACGATTGTCAAAGAGAAACTCAATCTGGTAAAATCACCTATGCAGTATCCAACACTCAAGAAAACTAATTTTGGGTGTAAAAAATTGAATTTGTGATATTTAATTGAGGGAGGTTTATAAGTTTTAGTTATGAGGTCAGTTGCCCAAACATCTATGAAATTCAATTGTTGTGTTTTTAGCCTCCCATTTAAAATAATGTATCCCAATCTTATTCAGATTTATATACAGAGTTTCAGTTATAAGATTTCCCCTTGGTTGAGGTTTCATACACTTTCTTGACAATATAGATGTTTATATAGTCCTTAGAGTGAACAAACACACGTAGAACACCTTGTAGTGTATTAGCGCTAGTGGAACAATACTTCTTTTTAGTTCTTTCAATCCCTCTACATAATTTATTTGATTACTGATAGGGATGAAATACCTGAAAAATGTTGTCTAATATAAACGAATATTTCCAATAAAAGTTCTATATGTTTGCAAAATAAAAATTCTGAAACATGAAATAGGATGCGGGAAATAATTAAATCATGATAAAAAAGTTATAACATTTCGTTATGTATCAGTCAAACATATTTAAATCAATACCAGTATGAGTTATAACACAAAATAAAAATATAGAATAACTACATTATCAACATACCTATTTACATGTTCCGACATGTCCAACTTCACATCGTCAGTATTTTATCTTTTCTGCTTGTTGTTCTTCTTGGTTGATATATCCAAATTGTCAATGCCTAATAAAATCTCTTCCACTATTTCCTACCGTCCATGAGCAAGAGATTCTGGCGAGGATTCCTAAAACAAACATCAAACATCACATGAACGAAATAAAAATGACAATTTCTTAGCTTTCAGTATATCAGATTGATTCCATTTGGATTGATTAATTGTCTCTTTCAAGAAAGAATGTTTACTTTACTACAGTTAATTATCTCTGACCTTCCATAAGTAAAATTAACGTAATCACGAAAATTCTTATTTCTCAATTAGGAAATGTGAAGTTCATCTCTTACCTCTAAAATATGAGTTAGCTACAAATCATTATCAAATATCTTCTCCATTATATGTCTTTCTCCTTTCTCCCCTTGAAGTGGAAAAAGAAATTCAATGTGTATAAAACCTTTCGATTGCTTGAACCATCTCTAAAATGAAAGTTTAATCGAAGGTTTAGAACCCCAATTTCAAACCCTATCCTAAAATCTCTAATTTCTTGATGAAATTGTAATGCAAAAACGTTACCTGCACACAATAGTTTAGGAATCTTTATTTGAAGTCGGAATTTGGTTCCCACATTGCAAATCTGAAATGGAACCCAAATAAAAGAAGATGAAATCAGGAAGCATAAATCAAAGAGTAAGAAAACTCACCAGAAAGAGGGAAGGAAAAAGCAGAAGAAAGATGGAGTGAAAATTGAAAATCAGAATAGTTTTCTTTGATGGCAAAGAAGAATAAAAAAAGGCCAAAAGCTAAACACACGTGGTGTTTCAAGTTGGACACCTAGAAGACCACAAGTCAGTTCTTTTACCATAATACCCCATAAAGCAAGTGACATTTTACGGTAATACCCTTCATCGTACGAAGGACCTTTGCTTATTATACTCCATCCATTCTAATTTATGTGAACCTGTTTGACTGGGCACGAAGTTTAAAAAAAATGAAGACTTTTGAAATTTGTGGTCCTAAACAAGTCAAAACTGGGCCCAGAGTATTTGTGTGGTTATAAAAGTTTCTCATTAAAGGTAAAATAGTAAGTTCAAGCTAAAAATTTAGAAATGAGTCATTCTTTTTGGAACATACCAAAAATAAAATAGATTCAATAAACTGGAACCGACGGAGTAGTTAAGTTAAATATGTCATCTCTAATAAAAGTCCCTTGTCACGACCCGAAATCCCATCTTCAGGTCGTGATGGCGTCTAACGTTGAACCCGCTAGACAAGCCAATGTTTTTTGTTAAATTTACTATTTTCTTTATTTACGATATTTAAAAGAGCAACAATAAACATGAATAAATAAATAAGAATGTGGAAGCTAAGAATCCATCAACTTAATATAATAAATATTACGAAATTTCGTACATAAACCCTTAGAAACTGGTTTCACAATGTCACGGACAGTCTAAGATTGCTAAAAACATGAGTCTGAAATAAAGAAGTGTAGATGTCTAGAAATACAAGATAAGGCAGAAGAAAAGAAATTGATGGTAATGCCAAGGCCTGCGGACGCCTGCAAGACTACCTCGGTGTCGTCGTGGACTGAAGGATACTCCCTCGCTCAACGTCCACTAGGTCCGACGTTGTAATCTGCACAACATAAAGAAGTGCAGGTGTAGCATCAGTACAACCGATCCCATGTACTGAGTAAGTGTCCAGCCTAACCTCGGCGAAGTAGTGACGAGGCTAGGACACGAAGACAAATAACACCTGTGTAATTCAATAATATAACAGGAAATAAGCAAGTAAATACAACAACGGGGGATAACATGCTGGGGGAAAAGGGCAACAACTAACTGAAATAACAGGACAAGTGAACAACTGAAATGTATAAATAACTGCAGGAACTAACAATTCTGAACAAGAAAAACAAACAGAAACGGCACGGCATGTCCCCTCGTGTTATAACCTCACAAACACTCGGCACGGAATGTCCCCTCGTGCATAAATAATAATCACTCGGCACGGAATGTCCCCTCGTTGATAACCTCACAATCACTCGGCACGGAATGTCCCCTCGTGCATAAATAATAAATAATCACTCGGCACGGAATGTACCCTCGTGCATAACCTCACAATCACTTGGCAAGGAATGTCCCCTCGTGCATAACATATGTAAAAGCAACAATTGACAGGAAAGACAGTAATAAGAAACCTCACATGTACAGAAATAATCAACAAGTATTCTACCGTCCCGACAAGGGACTCAGCTATAACCAACCTCACTCAGAGGTATAATTTTGACAAATGATCCTCAACCGGACGAATAATCAAATAACAATCTACATCATGAAATACCCTCAATGTACCACTTCCAGAATGACATTTAATTCATTACACAGAGAATAACCAAGAACACTATATAAATCATCAAGTTCGACTCACGGGCATGCTCGACCACAACATATAGGTACTTGTCACCTTACCTATACGTTGGACATGGATTAACACATAGCAAATAAGACTCTATACCTATTTCCTCAAGCTAAGGTTAGGCCATACATTTACCTCGGCTACAAGAATGCAAATCAAGCCTCTAACACCGCTTTTCCTCTCGAATCCGACTCCGAAACAATCGTATTTATACATAATCAACTCAATAATATCAATAATTATTCCACAATTGAATTCCAAAGCCTAGTTATAGATTTCCCAACATTCTTCCAAAATTTCCAAAATTCGACCCCGGGTCTGCTTGGTCCAAACACGAGGTTCGGACCAAAACCCGATCACATATTCCCCCACGAGCCCGAATATATAATTTATTTTGAAATCTGACCCCAAAACAAGGTCAAATTTCCAAAAATTCAAAACGCCCTAACTCTACCCAAAACCCCAATTTCTACCCTTTAATCCCATGATTTTAGGCCTAGAATCTAACAAATGTTGATGAAAATGGAAGAAAATGAAGTTAGAATTGCTTACCTATGAAGCTATGGTGATAAAGCTCATCAAAAATGGCCCAAGGAGGTGTGGAGAAGAAGTAGGGTGTGCAAAATTATGAAATCCCGTAATAGGTTCTGTTTTTGGGTATTAAAAATATCTGGGCCATTTTTGATCTATGCGATCGCGAAGAAGGAGTTGCGGTCGTATAGAGGAATGGGTTCTGAGGTACTGCGATCGCGAAGGGGGACCTGCGATCGCACTGGGTTACTGACCCCACCCTATGCGATCGCGAATAAGAGTATGCGGTCGCACAGGGTATCTACCCAGCCCCCCTCCCCCCCAGCTCTCCTATACCCCTATGCGATCGCGGATAGGACTATGCGATCGCACAGAGTACCAAAATTCCACCTATCACACTACACTATGCGATCGCGGGAGGACCTATGTGATCGTATAGTGTTAGACACCAGACACCAGCTGAAGCATTTTACACCAGTTGTTTCAACACTTTAGCACCCCGAGCCCTCGAGGCTCAAAACCTAATATACACACAACCTCATAAATATCCTGCGTACCAATTCGAGTAATTAAACCACCAAAATATCATCATAAACATCAAATTAAACCTCAAAATCTATAGAAAATTCTCAAAACTTCATAACTTCCAAATTCTCCATTTTTAGTCTGAATCACCTCAAACTGAGTTCGTTTCTTACCAAATTTCACAGGTAGTACATAATAAACATATTGAACCTGTTCCAGGCTCCGGAACCGTAATACGGGCCCGGTAACACAGGTTTCACAACAAATCTCATTTTTCAAAAACCTTTATATTTTTTAGCAAACAATTTTCTTTAAAAATTCATTTCTCGGACTTGGAACCTCGGAATTCGATTCCGGGCATACGCCCAAGTCCCATATTTTCCTACGGACCTTCCGGGTTCGTCGAATCACGGGTCCGGGTCCGTTTACCAAAAATATTGACCAAAGTCAACTTTATTCAAATAATTATCATAAATTCCATATTTTATCAATTTTCCACATAAAGGCTTCCTGGCTACGCGCCCGGGCTGCGCACGCACATCGAGGTGAGATAAATGGAGGCTTTCAGGGTCTCGGAACACAGATTTAGTTAAAATTACACAAGATGACCTTTTGGGTCATCACAATCTCCACATCTAAATAAACGTTCGTCCTCGAACGGACATAGAAAGGTACCTGAATCGGGGAAAAGATGGGGATATCGACTCCGCATATCGGACTTGGACTCCCAGCTAGCTGCCTCAACAGGCTGACCTCTCCACTGAACACGAACCGAAGGATAACTCTTCGATTTTAACTAATGAACCTGCCGAGCTAATATGGCTACCGACTCCTCCTCATAAGTCAAATCCTTGTCCAACTGGACACTGCTGAAGTCAAGTACATGAGATGGATCCGCAAATACCTCTGAAGCATAGATACGTGAAACACAAGATGCACGACTGATAAACTAGGTGGCAAAGCAAGTATGTAGGCCACCTCTCCTACCTTATCCAAAATCTCAAATGGACCAATGTACCTAGGGCTCAACTTGCCCTTCTTTCCGAACCTCATCCCCTTCATGGGCGACACCCGAAGAAACACCCGGTCACCTATCATAAATGCCAAATCTCGAACTCTGCGATCCGCATAACTCTTCTGCCTGGACTGAGCTGTACGAAGTCTATCCTGAATGACCTTCACCTTGTCCAAGGCATCCTGGACTAACTCAGAACCCAACAATCTAGCCTCTCTTAGCTCGAACCCAACTGGCGACCGACACCGCCTACCATACAACGCCTCATACAAAGCCATCTGAATGCTCGATTGATAGCTGTTGTTGTAGGCAAACTCAGATAAAGGCAAGAACTGGTCCCATGAACCTCCAAAGTCAATGGCACATGCCCGCAACATATCCTCCAAAATCTGAACAGTACGCTCAGACTGTCCGTCCGTCTGAGGATGAAATGTTGTGCTCAAATCAACCCGTGTGCCAAATTCTCGCTGAAACACTCTCCAGAAATGGGAGGTAAACTGAGTACCTCGGTCGGAAATAATGGACACGGGCACATCATGCAATCGAGCAATCTCTCTCATATAGATCTTTTCCAACTTCTCTGAAGAATACGAAACTAATACAAGATGAAGTGCGCTGACTTGGTCAGCCTATCCACAATGATCCACACTGCGTCAAACATCCTTTGAGTCTGTGGGAGTCCAACTACAAAATCCATGGTGATAAGCTCCCACTTCCACTCGGGAAGCTCAATCTGTTACATCAAACCACCGGGTCTCTGGTGCTCGTAATTAACCTGCTGACAGTTCAAGCACCGAACTACATAGGCTACAATATCCTTCTTCATCCTCCGCCACCAATAATGCTGCCGCAAGTCCTGGTACATCTTTGCGGCGCCCGGATGAATGGAATATCGGGAACTATGGGCCTCCTGCAATATCAACTCACGAATACCATCAACATCGGGTACACAAATACGACCCTGCATCCTCAGAACTCCCTCATTATCAATTGTGACCTGCTTGGCACCTCCGTGCCGGACTGTATCTCTAAGAACACATAAATGACAATCATCATACTGCCTGGCCCGAATACGATCATACAATAAAGAATGGGCCACAGTATGGGCCAAAACACTACCAGTCTCAGAAACCTCCAATCTCATAAACCGGTTGGCCAAAGCCCAAACATCCAACGCAAACGGTCGCTCTCCGACTGATAGGTAGGCAAGACTACCCATGCTAGCAGACTTCCGGCTCAAGGCATCGGCCACCACATTGGCCTTCCCCGGATGATATAAGATGGTAATGTCATAATCTTTCAACATGTCTAACCATCTCCTCTGCCTCATTTTCAACACTTTCTGCTTTAACAGATACTGCAAACTCTTATGGTCCGTGAACACCTCACATGGCACCTCATACAGATAGTGCCTCCAAATCTTCAACGCATGAACAATAGCTGCCAACTCCAAATCATGAACTGGATAGTTCTTCTCATGAACCTTCAACTGACATGAAGCATAGGCTATAACCTTGCCATCCTGCATCAACACTACACCAAGTCCAACTCGTGAAGCATCACAATACACGACATATGACCCTGAACTTGTGGGCAAAACTAACATTGGTACCGTGGTCAAGGCTGTCTTGAGCTTCTTAAAGCTCGCCTCACACTCATCTGACCATCTGAATTGGGCACCCTTCTGGGTCAACCTGGTCATCGGGGCTGCAATAGATGAAAAGCCCTCCACAAACCGGCGATAATAACTTGCTAAGCCCAAGAGCTTCGAATCTCTATAGCTGAAGTGGGTCTAGGTCAATCTCTGACTGCTGAAATCTTCTTGGAATCCACTTGAATACCCTCAGATGATACCACATGGACTAGAAATGCAACTGAACTCAACCAGAACTCACTTGGAAAATTTGGCATACAACTGACTATCCCTCAGAGTCTGGAGGACGACTCGAAGATGCTGCTCATTCTCCTCTCGGCTACGGGAGTAAATCAAAATATAATCAATGAAGACTATAACAAACGAATCCAAATAGGGCCTGAACACTCGGTTCATCAACTCCATGAAAGCAGCGGGGGCATTTGTCAACCCAAATGACATCACCAAGAACTCATAATGCTCATACCGAGTGCGAAAGGTTGTCTTAGGGACATCAGACGCCTTAATCCTCAGCTGATGGTAACCAGATCTCAAAACTATCTTGGAAAACACTGTAGCACCCTGAAGCTGGTCAAATAGATCATCAATCCTCGGCAAAGGATACTTATTCTTAATAATAACCTTATTCAACTGTCGGTAGTCAATACACATCCTCATCGAACCATCTTTCTTCTTGACAAACAACACTGGAGCACCCCAAGGAGAAACACTAGGCCTAATGAAGCCTTTATCCAACAAATCCTGCAATTGATCCTTCAACTCTGGCGGGGCCATACGATACGGCAGAGTAGAAATGGGATGAGTGCCCGGAGCTACCTCAATATAAAAATCAATATCCCTATCGGGTGGCATACCCGGCAGGGAATACCTCTAGAAACTCACGAACCATGGGCACATACTCCATAGAAGGAACCTCCGCACTAGAATCACGAACATAGGCCAAATAGGCCAAACAACCCTTCTCGACCATGCGTCGAGCCTTCATATATGAAATAACCCTACCGGAAGAATGACTAGGAGTCCCTCTCCACTCCAAATGGGGTACTCCCGGTAAGGCCAAAGTAACAGTCTTGGCATGACAGTCCAGAATAACATGATAGGGAGATAACCAATCCATCCCTAATATAACATCAAAATCAATCATATCAAGAAGCAAAAGATCTACTTGAGTCTCCAGACCACCAATAACCACTAAGCACGAACGGTAGACTCGATCTACCACAATAGAATCACCCACCGGTGTAGACACATATACAAAAGTACTCAGGAAATCACGGGGCATACTCAAATAAGGGGAAAAATACGAAGACACGTAGGAGAATGTAGACCCCGGATCAAATAAAACCGAAGCATCTCGGCTGCAAACTGAAACCATACCTGTAATGACTGCATCAGAGGCCTCAGCCTCAGACCTGGAAGGAATAGCATAGCACCGGGGCGGAGCCCCTCCAATCTGAACATCTCTGGGTCGACCTACTGCGGGCTGACCTCTACCTCTCACAGCCTGTCCTCCTCATCTAATAGTCTGGCCTCCACCTCTAGCACCTCGACCTCCACCCCTAGCTGGCTGAGGGGGTAGGGGTGCACCTGATGTGGGAAAGATAGCACGGGAACCCTGATACTGAGAACCACCAAAATCTCGGGGGCAAAACCTGGAAATGTGCCCCGTACCACCGCAAGTGAAACAAGACCTCGGCTGCTGAGAATGCTGACCCTAGATCTGCCCTGTCGACCAGAATAACTATCCTGGAAGCTCTGAATCGGCTGTGCACTGATAGGAGCTGATGGTGCATTGCGGGACACCTGAAGTGCCGACTGGAATGACCTAGGAGGATGACTTATGCCAAAAGAATCTTTGCCTCCAGATGAGGCACCACTGAATCGGCCGAAATGACGAGGTCTCTTGTCAGACCCCTGACCACTGCTGTGTGATAAGACTATCTCAATATGCCTGGCCATATCGGCCGCATCCTGAAAAGAGATATCAGTACCTGTCTCCCTGGCCATCTGAAGTCTGATAGACTGAGCTAGACCCTCAATAAACCTCCTCACTCTCTCTCGATTAGTGGGGAGTATCATGATAGCATGTCCGGCCAGAGTGATGAACCTGGTCTCGTACTGTGTAATAGCCATAGATCCCTACTAGAGACACTCAAACTACCTCCGAAGATCCTCCCTCTGAGTAACTAGAAGAAACTTCCCCAAGAACAACTCGGAGAACTGAGCCCAAGTCAAAGGTGCAGACCCACCTGGTCTAGTTAAGCAATAGTCCCTCCACCAAGTCTTGGCGGTACTAGAAAGACGAAATATGGCAAAATCAACTCCATTGGACTCTACGATGCCCATGTTCCGAAGAACCTCATAACAACTGTCCAAGTAATCCTGGGGATCCTCTTACGGTGCACCAGTAAAAGTAGTAGGGAATAACTTGGTGAACCGATCCAATCTCCACAAAGCATCGGCAGACATAGCTGCCCCCTCGACGACCTATGCCACAATACCCTGCTGAGTTGCTCCAGCTGTCGGAGGTGCTGGAGTCTGGAACTGAGTGGCTAACTGCTCTGGTGTGTGAGTATCAAGAGTTTGGGCTCCTCCCCCAGCCTGAGAGATAGATGGTGCAGTAGGAAGTAGACCGGCCTGAGCCACGCTCTCCATGAGGCCCACTAAGCGAACCTGAGCGTCCTGAAGAACCGGGGTGGCAATGAACCCCTTTGGGACCTGAGCTGGTCCAACTGGAGCCGTCTGAGCAGGAACCTCACCGGCAAAGTCTACCTGTGGGTCCTCTACTGGGGCTGCTGCTCTGGGCTGAGCCCTGCCCCTGCCTCGGCTTCTAGCACGGCCTCGTCCTCATCCTCGGCCCCTCGTAGGAGCTGCAACGGGAGGATCGGGCTGCTGATCGGTAGATGAGGAAGCACGCGTTCTCTCCATCTGCGAGAGAATAGAATAGAAGCTCAATTAGCATTTAGAATTCAAATCACACGACAGAGAAGAAGAAATGTGAAGTCATTCCTAACTTTGCAGCCTCTGGGGATAAGTACAGACGTCTCCGTACCGATCCCTCAGACTCTACCAAGTTTGTTTGTGAATTGTGAGACCTAGGCAACCTAGTGCTCTGATACCAACTTGTCACGACCCGAAATCCCACCTTCAAGCCGTGATGGCGTCTAACGTTGAACCCGCTAGACAAGCCAACGTTTTTGGTTAAATTTACTAATTTCTTTATTTACGATATTTAAAAGAGCAACAATAAACATGAATAAATAAATAAGAATGCGGAAGCTAAGAATCCATCAACTTAATATAATAAATGTTATGAAATTCTGTACATAAACCCCCAAAACTGGTTTCACAATGTCACGGACAGTCTAAGATTGCTAAAAACATGAGTCTGAAATAAAGAAGTGTAGCTGTCTAGAAATACAAGATAAGACAGAAGAAAAGAAATCGATGGTGACGCCAAGGCCTGCGGACGCTTGCAGGACTACCTCGGTGTCGTCGTGGACTGAAGGATACTCCCTCGCTCAACGTCCACTGGGTCCGGCGCTGTAATATGCACAACATAAAGAAGTGTAGGTGTAGCATCAGTACAACCGATCCCATGTAATGAGTAAGTACCGAGCCTAACCTCGGCGAAATAGTGACGAGGCTAGGACACGACGACAAATAACACCTGTGTAATTCAATAATATAACAGGAAATAATGATAGGAAATAAGCAAGTAAATACAACAACGGGGGATAACATGCTGGGGGAAAAGGGCAACAACTAACTGAAATAACAGGACAAGTGAACAACTGAAATGTATAAATAACTGTAGGAATTAACAACCCTGAACAAGAAAAATAAACAGAAATGGCACGGCATGTCCCCTCGTGCTATAACCTCACAAACACTCGGCACAGAATGTCCCCTCGTGCATAAATAATAATCACACGGCACGGAATATCCCCTCGTGCATAACCTCACAATCACTCAGTACGAAATGTCCCCTCGTGCATAAATAATAAATAATCACTCGGCACGGAATGCCCCCTCGTGCATAACATATGTAAAAGCAACAATTGACAGGAAAGACAATAATAAGAAACCTCAAATGTACAGAAATAATAAAAGTGTATTCTACCGTCCCGGCAAGGGACTCAACTATAACCAATCTCACTCAGAGGTATAATTTTAACAAATGATCCTCAACCGGACGAATAATCAATAACAATCTACATCATGAAATACCCTCAATGTATCACTTCCAGAATGACAATTAATTCATTACACAGAGAATAACCAAGAACACTATATAAATCATCAAGTTCGACTCACGGGCATGCTCGACCATAACATATAGGTACCCGTCACCTTACCTATACGGTTGACATGGATTAACACATAGCAAATAAGACTCTATACCTATTTCCTCAAGCTAAGGTTAGGCCAAACACTTACCTCGGCTCCAAGAATGCAAATCAAGCCTCTAACACCGCTTTTCCTCTCGAATCCGACTCCGAAACAATCATATTTATACAGAATCAACTCAATAATATCAATAATTATTCCTGAATTCCAAAGCCTAATTATAGATTTCCCAACATTCTTCCAAAATTTCCAAAATTCGACCCCGGGTCCGCTTGGTCCAAACACGAGGTTCGGACCAAAACCCGATCACTCATTCCCCCATGAGCATATATAATTTGTTTTGAAATCCGACCCCAAAACAAGGTCAAAATTTCAAAAATTCAAAAAGCCCTAACTCTACCCAAAACCTCAATTTCTACCCTTTAATCCCATGATTTTAGGCCTATAATCTAACAAATGTTGATGAGAATGGAAGAAAATGAAGTTAGAATTGTTTACCTATGAAGCTATGGTGATGAAGCTCTTCAAAAATGGCCCAAGGAGGTGTGGAGAAGAAGAAGGGTGTGCAAAATTATGAAATCCCGTAATAGGTTCTGTTTTTGGGTATTAAAAATATCTGGGCAATTTTTAATCTATGCGATCGCGAAGAAGAAGGTGATGCGATCGCATAGAGGAATGGGTTCTGAGGTACTGCGATCGTGAAGGGGGATCTGCGATCGCACAGGGTTACTGACCCCACCCTATGCGATCGCAAATAAGAGTATGCGGTCGCACATGGTATCTACCCAGCCCCTCCCCCCAGCTCTCCTATACCCCTATGCGATCGCAGATAGGACTATGCGATCACATAGAGTACCAAAATTCCACCTCTCACACTACACTATGCGATCGCGGAAGGACCTATGCGATCGTATAGTGTTAGACACCAGACACCAGCAGAAGCATTTTACACCAGATTCTTCAACACTTTAGCACCCCGACACCTCCCCGAAACTCACCCGAGCCCTCGGGGCTCAAAACTTAATATACACACAACCTCATAAATATCCTACGAACCTATTCGAGTAATTAAACCACCAAAATATCATCATAAACATCAAATTAAACCTCAAAATCTATAGAAAATTCTCAAAACTTCATAACTTCCAAATTCTCCATTTTTAGTCCGAATCACCTCAAACCGAGTTCGTTTCTTACCAAATTTCACAGGTAGTACATAATAAACATATTGAACTTGTTCTGGGCTCCGAAACCGTAATACGGCCCGGTAACACAGGTTTCACAACAAATCTCATTTTTCAAAAACCTTTATATTTTTCAGAAAATAATTTTCTTTAAAAATTCATTTCTCGGACTTGGAACCTCGGAATTCGATTCCGGGCATACGTCCAAGTCCCATATTTTCCTACGGACCTTCCGGTACTGTCGAATCATGGGTCCGGGTCCGTTTACCAAAAATATTGACCAAAGTCAACTTTATTCAAATAAGTATCATAAATTTCACTTTTTATCAATTTTCCACATAAAGGCTTCCCGGCTATGCGTCCGGGCTGCACACGCACATCGAGGTGAGATAAATGGAGGCTTTCAGGCCCTCAGAACACAGATTTAGTTAAAATTACACGGGATGACCTTTTGGGTCATCACATCCCTTTTTTTCTTTTCTAGTTTTAAATTCCTTCTTAATAAATATCTTTTTTCTCCTACCATTTTGAGCGATTTTCTAAGCCGTAGGTTTTAGCAATGCAATTAGGATCTCTTTCTATGATTCTATCAATGTTTTATACTTATAAATGCAACAAAGACCATAATATTAGGGTTAGCTTGAACCTCAGATCAAGTATTAGGGATCATTACGTACAATGACTAAAATAGTGAGACAAACTGCATTTATATAAATATTCAGGGACCAAAAGGTTAATATTTATTCCGAATAGAAACCTTTTTCAGTAGAAGATTCTTCTTTATCGGCGTCCAAAATATCCGAAATTCCGGCATCCAGTTCCGTCAAATTTCATTCAATGAAGTCGGAATCCCCCGTCGTTGATAGAACCTCCGTCACCTTGAGGCTACAGCCACCGCCTCCGCAATCTCAGCCGTCCAAAATCATTTTGGCTGACCTCAACGTTGATCCTCCTGATTCCGACGGCAATGATTCTGTACCCGTCGCTGCTGTGTCTCCTACAAGTTTCTCCAGGTTCTACTTGAAACTTTTCTGTTTTCTTCTGTCTATCGTTCTTTCAAAAAATAAATTGAAGAAAAGCTGAGAAAAGAGATAAGAGACTTGAACTGTTCCTTTTTTTTTTCTTCGTATAAGGTAGTTTCGGATTTTAATCTTTTCAAAGCGTGATTCTACATTTCCACTGTACTAGTACACTGCTGGCTTGGGATTTTCTGTATGAATTTTGAAATTACTAAAATAGTATAAAAAAGATCATAGTCAAAGTAAAAGCTCTTTGATTCACCAAATAATAAGAGTGTCATTCCTTTGGGTCGGAAGTAGTGGTAAGTGAAGATGGCCCTACTTTGTACTATTGTTAGGATATGTTATTAAAATTTCAACTGGCAGCCATGTGAAGGAGTCCTTATTCCGGCAGAGGTAATTGACCTCGATCATGATGCTTTATGTTGCTTTTCTCTTTAGCTCTATTAGGTTGACATTATTGTTGCAATGAGAATTTATTTTATGACTTCAAGTTCTGATATATTTGCAGGGTAATAGCTGATGAAATCTTTCAGGATAAGTTGAAAAAAGACATAGAGGTTGCAGACACAGAAGGTAAACAATTGAAAAAAATGGGAAAATGCCGTTCAAGAATGGGTAAGTTAGATTGTCCTCCTGACTGTAGTGGAGCTGATGCAGAGCCTGATCATAATGTTCAAGGTGTAGCTTCGTCTCGGGAAGAAAAAGTTAGCAGCCTTAAAACTGTAAGTTGTATTTTGAGGCATTTATCTCTACTGTTTTGATAGCTGGACTAGCTTGACAACAACAACAACAACAACAACAACAACTACCCAGTATATTCCCACCATGTGGGGTGGGGAGGGTAGAATGTACGCAGCCTCACCCCTACCCTGGAAGGGTAGAGAGATTGTTTCCGAATGACCCTCGGCTAGAGAAAGTGATGGGAGCCCTAATAACAAGTGATAGCAAGACAAATCGTTAGAAAACTAAATCTGAGATTACAACAAAGAATATGAAAAGAGGTACCAATAACAAGTTATAGCAAGATAGATTGTGCTTGCAAAATCATCTTATTTTAATTTAAGATCAAAGAGTAGTCAAACACCTTCCTGGTGCAGTTGTTTAAACTTTTCCATGATTAATAGACTTTGTTTGTAGGGCTTGATACACGTTGCACGGAAAATGCCAAAGAACGCACATGCTCATTTTGTACTTGGCTTGATGTATCAAAGGATGGGTCAGCCTCAAAAGGTAGCTTTTGGATTGCGCTGTTCTTTCTGTGGGTTAGTTTTCATTTTCTCTTGCGCTGAACAGCTCATTCTAGGCAATTCTGGCATATGAGAAAGCAGAAGAAATTTTAGTTCGCCCCGAGGAAGAAGTAGATCGGCCAGAGTTGCTTTCATTAGTCCAGGTTCATCATGCACAGGTATAAATGAACTTACACTGAAAGAAATTGCACGTCAACATTTCTCTATTAGTGTTTTCTTTAAAAATTAAACGAGTAATTACTGCCACTCATATATTTCTCACATCTCTTCCACCATGCAGTGTATTCTGCTTGGAACGCTGGAAGATTGCAGTTCAGATGAGGAATTAGACCCTGAAGAGCTTGAAAATATTCTTGCTAAACTTAAGGAGGCTGTGAAATCTGATGTTACGCAGGTGTCTATTTGGAATGCTCTTGGCATAATACTTCTTAGAACTGGTCGTTTGCAGGTGCAGCCGCGTTAATTTTGTTCTTACTCGTTGACGTACTTGGAACTTTCTCTGATTATCTTTTGACACTTATGGTTTCTGTAGAGTGCTATATCAGTGTTCTCAACTTTGTTGGACATATCCCCAGACAATTTGGATTGCCTTGGTAATCTTGGAATTGCTTGTCTCCGGAGGTATAATGGGACCTTCCTTTTTACTGGTTTTAGGTTACTTACTGTATTATTCAAAGTATATATTAATGTCATCATTCCGATATCCTCTTGTTTTTTGATTAAATTAGAGTAATGAAAGAAGGGATTGACATAGGAGCTAAAAGCAAATTGGAGAGGTAGAGAGGAAGTTGTATTTTATGTTTTGAAAAGAGCAAAGACACATAATATCCTATTTGTTGAATGATATTTCTACTAATGTTGCAACTGGAAAGGGAAAAAAACATCTAGGAGAACTTATATCTTAAACACTTGTAGGGAGATTAGTTTGATTTTGGGCTGAAAAGCTATTGATGCATCATTCTACAGCATATGGACTTCGTGATTAGTCGGAATTGAGTGTCTTATTGGGAATTACTCACTTACAAGTTACAATCCTCTTTTTTTTTTGTGGAAAAAGATTATTATACTGTTTGATTTTACTGAGGTGTAAATCTTCTTGGTTATAATGCCTAAGCTGTCCAACCTGGTAATGGGGCTTGTAGGTGCTGACTCTGATCACATCATTGGCAAAAATAATGCAATAGCTTCAGTTAGAGCAGAGCTCAAGATGGGATTTGAAGATGAAAATGTCAGAAGCTTACGGCTCAATAAACAAAGTATACAGACCTTAGATTTTATAAAGTATACTGTCATTATCGCCGTTCCTTTGAAAGAGAAGTTTTTATCTTTTAGCCAGGGAGATCATTTTCTGGAAGTAATCTACTTATTCCACCATTATGGGAGAACCTCGAGGGATCCCTGACTCAACCACTTCCTAATAATGTTTCTTCATAGCAAATCCCATGAGCTTACACAACCAGCGAAATTAGATCTTGCAAATGGTGAAAACAATTTAGGCTGTCACGATTCTTGAGAATCAGCTTAACCAATCATGGACTTGAGTGGGATTTTAGGATTCCGGGAAAGGTTGATCAAATCCTTCGTTCAATATAGCTTCTACCACTGATTACATTGTCTTTATCGCACTCATTGGCTGCAAGCTTCCATGCTTTTATTGGCTGCCATACACTGGTATTTGGATCTAATGCGTATTCTATTTTCTGATTCACTGTCTGCCTTTTTCTTTTCATGTTTTTTCTTAGATTGGTGATGTTTTTTTGCCTATTTGTTTTAGGGGTTGGGGGTGGGGGGTGGGGGTGGGGGAGGGGGCTTCTATTGCTGTTTAACAGCTTTGTTAGATATGCTAACTGATTAATATTTCATCGGGCACATCTTCCTATATTGTTCGCTTGAGCTACTTCCTTTCCTGAATTGAATCACTTTGACAATGTCTTTCCAGCGGGGATCTAGAGCTTTCAGAAAAGTGCTTCCAAGATCTGCTTCTAAAAGATCAGAACCATCCTACTGCTTTAATCAATTATGCCGCTCTTCTCTTATGTAAATTTGGTTCAGTAGTTGCAGGTAAAAGGATTTTATCTGATATTTATATCCTTAGGCTATCAGATTTATGTTATGGATTCACTGCAAAATGTATTATTATTGTGCTCATTCGCATGTGTTCTATATGGATGTAAAAATTTAAAAGAATAAGGAAACAGAGAGTAAACAGTAAGCATTGGCTGTTAGTTTCAGGTGCGGGGGCAAATGCTCTTGATGGAACTTCTGCAGATCAAGTCATTGCAGCCAATGTGGCCAAAGAATGTTTACTAGCAGCTTTAAAAGCGGACTCAAAAGCTGCTCACACTTGGACAAATCTAGCTAATGCTTATTACTTGTTGGGTGATCATAGGAGCTCTGCCAAATGCTTGGAAAAGGTGCTTCTTCTTTTTCTTTTTTGTTTGGGGGATAAGGAAGGTTACAAACAGCTCGAAACATCCTTTTATCTATTGTTACAAGATATTGGTTCCTAGACTTCTTAAATAGATGCACTAATGTTGTCCTTGTATAAGTAATTTAATTTTTTTTCCTTTAATGAGTAGGCAGGAAAAATCGAGCCTAACTGCTTAGCAACAAGATATGCGGTTGGAGTTCACCGCATCAGGGATGCAGAGAGGTCCCAGAATCCCAACGAGCAGCTCTCATGGGCTGGGAATGAGATGGCCTCGATACTAAGAGAAGGAGATTCTACTTCAATAGAGTTTCCAATAGCATGGGCTGGTCTTGCCATGGTCCACAGGGCCCAACACGAAATTGTGGCAGGATTTGAAATAGAGCATAATGAATTGGTGGAAGTCAAGGAGCATGCAATCTACAGTCTAAAGCAGGCAGGCTTTAAATTTTTCTATTTCTATCTGAGACTTATTGCTTAATTTGGTGAATTCAGATTCTGGTAGGGGATAGGTCATTTATTGGTTGAACATACGATAAGGTAATCTATATATATTTCCTCTGTGGTGCAACTGGTGACAGAACAGGTTGCTTAGAAGTTTGAACTGTTGAACTTTATTTTTTGCAGTGGAAGGAAATTAGTTTTAACTCTTCCTTTCCTGAGCTATTTGACTACCTTACATCTGCTTCATGACTTTTGATTTTCATTATTTTCTGTGACACTTTCGAAAGATGAAGTTCGGACTGAGGACTTGGATTTCATATTTCTTATTTTTCAAATGACAGGCAATAGCTGAAGATCCTGCCGATGCTGTTCAATGGCATCAACTCGGCCTTCATAGTCTTTGTTCCCAACAATTTAGGACGTCTCAAATGTACCTCAAGGCTGCAGTTGCACGTCGTAAGGACTGCACATATGCCTGGTCAAATCTTGGTAAATGCATTTTACACAATGTCAACCCTTTTTTCCCCCTCTTTTCTTTCCCAGTTTTAGTTATCGTGAATATAGCCTTCATATCTCTGAATAGCCTTCATGATGCCTTCATATCTCTGAAAAGAAATTGCACTCTAGGTATTTCACTGCAACTGTCCGAGGACTCTTCTCCAGCTGAAGAGGTTTATAAACAGGCCTTGTCACTAGCTACATCAAAACAAGCACACACAATATTTTCAAACCTTGGGAACCTCTATCGGCAGATAAAACAGTATGAACGTGCAAAGGCAATGTTCACCAAATCACTGGAACTGCAGCCTGGGTATGCACCAGCTTTAAACAATTTAGGTCTTGTATGTGTTGTTGAAGGAAAATGGGAAGAAGCCAAGAACTGTTTCAACAAGGCGATCCAAGCAGATCCGCTGCTTGATGCTGCTAAATCCAACATGATTAAAGCTTCTAGCATGTTCAAGATGCTTACAAGCATGTCATGATGTCTCTGATTCATTGTATGATAATTTGTCCCCCTGTAATTATTTTGTACTGGGGAATGATCAGGCAAAAGAAAAGGGAAAGAAAAAGAGGAAGAGTAGAGAATTGCAGATTTTGAGATTTAGATATCTCAGCTTTTTGGACTTCAGTTTGGATAACTTAGCTCCTTCTGCAGTGTTAGCAAAGTAGAGGTTTCTTTCCTTAAACTTATGTCTCCTGCTATTTCATTTCCACATGACTGTACCTCCTACTATAGGTGTGACTAGCGCACCAGCAGTGGTCTCTGTTGAATTTGAAATTAATAGGGAAATTGAAATTTTAGTCCAAGGAATCCTTGTTGAGGTTGATACAGGCACTTGTAAGTAATTTAAATTGCCTTCCACATTGTGGCCATGTCTAACATTCTGTTTTAAGTTATCACACAGGATTGTGGTCAACCTGGATTTACTCTTCCTGACAGGAGGAGATTGAGTCCTATGTAAGAGCATTTCAAATACATATATGCTTCTATATTCCAGATATGAATATGGCTATAATTATCCTGCGCTGATGCTTCGGAAACAGCCAGTTTTTCTCCTTTCACCTTCTTCAGAATGGATACTGGTGGCTGGTTGTTAGTTTTGGGATTATGCCTTCAATTTTTGTGGCTTGCAATTTTCAGAAGTTGTTGACGCCTCTGCAGTTTTTTTTCCTCTTCACACTTTCTGCTCATGCTATTTTTTCACTATGGCTGCCATTTAGGAATGTAAATAGGGCAGGGCAGGGTAGGGCGGGGCAGGTCAAGTCTTGACCCGCTAAAATATTGACCCGCCCTGCCCTACCCCATTTAGTCTTTCGTCAAAATTTTGCCCTGCCCCGTTTAGATTTTTTTTATTTTGCAATATACTTTTAATTTCTTTTACCTTTTCAACTTTCTATTGAAACATTTAAATATAGAATGGTTTCATATGAAATGAATCAAAGCAAGGTACTCTTTGTAATATCTCAACAACAATTTCTTTGGGTATAGAAATGACATGTTGCCTTTTCTTTCCCTTGGTTGTTTTGAGATGTGCATTCTTTCTTTCTAAAGTCCCTACTAATCCAGGTAAGGAATGCTACTAAGAAATAAAATAAGCATCTCGGGATATTTTAACAAAAATCATATTAGTAGCATAGAGTGAATTCGGAAGAACATGTTTTCTAGGACATAATAATAATTATCAATCTCCAAAATAACGTGCTTCGTGCTTCTTAAGATTTACAGAATTTTGACCAAAATTCAAGACTCTGAGTTGCAAAGTTGTAATTCCAGAATCTAACTCCTTAATATCAACATGTGATGCAAAATGGAAGAATTGCACAAGCTGGATCTTTTGAAGAACTACTGAAACAAAATATTGGATTTGAAGTTTTAGTTAGAGCACACAACGCTCAAGTAGAGTATATGAAGAAGCAATTACTGGTAGTGAAATGGATACAGAGAGTAACATAATTATAGAAACTAAACAGGATTCAGAACACAATCTCTTTGTAGAGATGACATAAAAAGTTGACCTGCTACCTGCCCTGCCCTATTTAAATTTTTTTAGAAATGAAGTTTTGCCCTGCCCCGCCCGGCCCCGCCCCATTTAAGCTTTGCCCTGCCTCGCCCCGCCCTGCCCCGCCCCATTTGCCATCCCTACTGCCATTAATACCACTATATATCATAATTTTACCAGGGAACTCAATTGAAATTCTATGTTGACTGAAAAGAGTGTCTAGGGCATCATAAAACTCTATGTAAACCTTTTTCATTGGGACTATTCAGGAGGCTGTAATTTTAGATTGAGAAAAATAAGGGCTGTAATTTTAGATTGAGAAAAATAAGGAAAATAAACACAGTTGGGATCATTCCACTTGTCCTCCTTTTCTGTTCATTCCTAATCATACTCTTTATAATGATCCTGCAAGGCCGCAACAAGTATTTGCTGTCATGAACGAAAGTCAATTAAGGTCACATGGGAGGCACATCTTAGCCTCATATAAGTGTACATATAGTAGTTACGTGAAAAGAGTCTCTCTCTCACACACACAATCTTCTCCTCCTCCTCTTCGTCGTCTTCTTCTTTTTCATTCGATTTCTCTGCATTTCAAGTGTTCGAAGCTCATCAATGGGGCCACAGTCTATTTCCTAAAATTCTTGATTGTAACGGAAGGCGGATGAACTGGAGGCTCGCTTTCGGTGTCTTGTGTGATAAAAATGTGCCACTAAAACTTAAAGTTAAGTTCTATAAAGTGGTGGTTAGACCGATTATGTTGTACGCGGTAAAGTTTTGGCCAATCAAGAACTCTCGTGTTCAGAAGATAAAAGTAGCTGAAATGAGAATGTTGAGGTGGATGTGCGAGCATATAAGATTTAGAAATGAAGTTATTCGGGAAAATGTATGAGTGACACCATGGAAGATAAGATGCAGGAGATGAGACTGAGATGGTTTGGGTATGTGAAGTGGGGAAGCACTGATGCCCTAGTTAAGAGATGTGAGAGGTTGACCATGGTGAGTATGAGGAGGGTTGGAGTTAGGCCACAGAAATATTGGGAGAGGTGATTAGGCAGGACATGACACATCTGGAGCTTACCGAGGACATGTCCCTTGATAAGAGGGTGTGGAGGTCGAGAATTAGGACTGAAGGCTAGTGGATAGTTGAGCGTTTTGCTCTTTCTTTCTCATACATGTAGTATTAGTGTTAGTGTCTTTCTTTCTCAGACCAGTAGTATTAGTGTTAGTATGGTATCCCTTTTACTCGTAGATTGCTATCTTTACCTGCTGTTTGATTGGTATTTTTCGCCTTGATTTGTTGTTGTTATTACTTGTGGACAATGCTTCTTTTCATCTACTCACTAGTCGAGGGTCTATTGAAAATAACATCTCCACTTTCTCAGGGTAGGGATAAGGTCATACACATTACTTTCCCCAGACCCCACTTGTAAAAACTCACTGGTTTTATTGTTATTGTTGATTGTAATTGTTTAACCAAAATAAATAAAACTTCACATAGTCCAGTATTTTATATTCTCTTTTTTCTAGTACATTACAATTGGTTTGAGAGCCTAATCTTGGCACCTTTGAGAGTATAAGGATTTTACAAAGAGAAACGAGATTCCATCGGTTGTGGCACAGATGGTGGATAAATTGAATAGAATAAACTGAGGACTGGACAAATTATTAGAGAAGTTTGGAATGATTCTTGAGCCGGAAATTGTTGGTTGTGCGAACAAAGTCCCACGTCGGTAGTTGAAAAGATTGGAAGTTTACATATAAGGTGTAGAGATCTCTTAATGGTGTGAGACCTTTTGGGGAAAACCGTGCGGGCTTGGCCCAAAGCGACCCAACAGAAATTAGTGCAAGAAACGAAATTGAAAGTGCGGCAGAGGAATGGAGGAAAGAATATGTCGCACCAGAGATGACAGAATCTTCATGAGCAAAGAAAGAAGGCTTAGTGATAATGAAGAGTACACGGTAGATGAAAGCAAATCGTACAAATTCAGGATTCCGGACATGGACTGGGATGATAAGCCTAGTGGTTTATACAAGTAAGTTATAGAAACAACCTCTTTAGTTATAGAAAAAATGGAAAATGACCTACAAAACAAGTGTAAAGAATAGCCAAAATGATTACTCAATTTCACATAGGAATGGAGCCCTCCAACCAGTTGACCTTAATAGTGTTAAGGATTACCTCTCGAATAAATAAGTTTGATTTTTGATCCTGGAGGTGACAATTTTGTTATGTCAAGTAAATATTGTCTTTGAAGAGATATCTTTCTTCAAATTTTAAGAAGTTGAAGCAATATTATCTTTGGTCAAGTGGAGCTGCACACTCATAAGATTTTCATACATAACCACCAGAAAAAGTGACGTTAGTAGTGAATTCTTTTGCCATCCCTAATAGTGAGCTATGCTATTTCCTATCTGTCTTTGCTAATCTATGTTAATCTTTGCCAATCTTTGATCCTTATGTCTGTATAAGGCAAATGGAAGCAATGGTTGTCTGGGCAAATGCAAAGGTTTTCTCATAGTTGCTTGCTTGAATTTAATATTGCCCTTGAGCTTACTAATAGTTATAAAAATTAATAAACAAAATACCGATGTGTACTAACTAATTCCATCCGAGAGAAATGACGCGACCAATATTCTCTGAGAAAAATCGTCAAGGTGGTGAATGGATGATATTTAAGATTATGGGATCACGAACCGTTTGTTTTCTAAACAAAAAGATTTCTTTAAGTTGCCACATTTCCATCATCCTGTTGTGTCCTTTTCACGTTAATTTTTTTGAGGCATTTAATTTTTCCAATTAGGGTTCAATTGTAAGACGTCCGATTGGTTGTTTTGGGCATTTGCACTCTCTTCGGTAATTTGAGGTCTTGAGTAGCTTCATATGGTAAATTATGACCTGCGTGTATCGTCAATTTTTTTATTTTCGAGTGGTTCGAGATTGGTTTGGGAGAATGAGTCTCATTTTAGAGCTTTAAGTTCGAAGAGTTGACCAAGTTTGGCTTTGATATATTTGCCCTTGTATTGGAGCTTTAATAGTTCTGTTAGGTCCGAAGGGTGATATTGGACTGGAGAGTATACCCGGATCTGCATTTGGATACTTCTAGAAGGTTTTGGCACTATTCGGCGAAAGTTGACAATTTGAAGGTTTGGAAAGTTTATAGATTTGTCGAGGAGTTGACTTCGATGTTACGGGTTCAGATTATTATTTCGGGAGTTGAAATAGGTTCGTTATGTCATTTGAAACTTGTGTGCAAAATTTGAGGTGTTCGGCGTTCGGAATTTGAAATAGTCATTAAGCTTGATTTGAGGTGTGATTCGCGGTTTTGATGTTATTAGGCCTCGAGTAGGGTCGTGTTATGTTTTGGATTTGTTGGTATATTCGGAAGGGGTCCCGACGGGCTCGGGTGAGTTTCAGACCATTTTGGGCCATGTTGGATGTTGTTGGTTTATGTTGATATCTAGTGTTTCAGTTGTTCTACGCAATCGCAAAGATGAAGCCGCGATTGCGTAGCGATTCTTGGAGCTGGTTTTTTTAATTCATCGCGGACGTGACAAGATGAGCGCGTTCGCAAAGGTTTGAGATGGTTGTTATCCGCGTTCGCGCCATTGGTTCCGTGTTCGCATGGGGAAGTCGGGAACTGGTGGAGTTGTCTTTGCATTCGCGTGAGCCGCGCCGCGTTCGTGAAGGTTGGGCGCAATTGTGCATCGCATTCCTGAGGTATGTGTCGCGAATGCGTAGTATTATTTTGTGGTAGTATGGTTTTGTGCATCGCGATCGTGAGGATACATCCATAATCGTGTAGGGTATCACTGGGCAGTGCAAATAAATACTCTATTTCGGACCTTGAGCTTATTTTATCGTATTTTGAGTTATCGAACTCGGATTTGGACGATTTTGGAGGGATTTTCACCACATGGATTGGGATAAGTATTTTTAACCCGATTTTGATTACATTCCATGATTCCATCTTCGATTTTGGCATTTGATTGATGATTCTAAAAGAGAAATTGAGAATTTTTGTATAAACTTTTCTAAAGTGGATAATTGAGTTTTGAACATCGATTCAGAGTAAGATTTGAGTAAAATTAGTATGGTTGGACTCTTGTTCAAATGGATTGTTAGATTTGTGAATTTTGTCGGGTTTCGAGGTGCGGTCCCGGTTTGAATTTTTGGTTGACTTTGGGCATTTGATTAAAGATTCGGCCTTTATTGCTTGGGTTTGTTTCCTATGGTATCGTTTGATATTTTTGAGTTGCTTTGGCTAGTTTTGAGCCGTTTGGAGGTTGATTCTCACGGGGTGGCATTTCTAGAGTATTGTTTGGCTTGGTTGGTGTTTGATTTGTCTTGTTAGAGATAAGTAACATATCTAAACTTGGATTTGAGGGTAATTATCCCTGAGAACTATGATATTTGAGATGTGTTGGGGGTGACGCACATGCTAGGTGACAGGCGTGTGGAGTGCACCGAGGTATTAGTGATCAGGGTAGTTCTTAGGCTATTATGTGCCTCGTTGTGCTATCATGCGTCTTTGATATCATGTTTTCTCCATTTATATGACTACGTGAGATATTATTCATGCTAAAAATCATGCCTAGGCCACCTGCTTAATTATATGAGACATGATATGGCTATTTTCCCCATATGGAGCTAGTTGCCTTAGTCGTAGTCATAATGTACAATCATGATAGTTACATCTGCATGTTATATCTCTGTCTCTGTGCACTTTTGATATGTTGTCTCACAAATTATTGGTGTCCTTGTACATGACATTACTTTGAGCTGTATTTGAGACATATTATGATATTTCGTGTTATATAATTGAATTATGTAATGTTGACATATAGAGACTTGAGCGGATTGATGGCTGATGTGGGCTGTAGAGCCATGTTCTGAGTTATGTTAGATCGGGTTGCACGCGACAACTATTATATTGATATCAAGGTGGTGTGTATGCCAAACCCCACCATGGGCTAAGTGACACTGATTTTGAAGCCACGCGTGCACCATGCCCCATAATTGGCTATGCAATTATGATTAGTGCTTGGGCAGAATCCGCCCCGCGGAGTCTGACATGAGTAATGCGTGCATGCATAGTGATATATACATGTGTTTTGGTGAGGGGCATTGATGCCAGGCACCCGTACATTGCTGAGTGAATGTGTGTTGATGAAGTGGAACATTTGATCCAGGAACATCAAGCATGCTGAGAGTGAGTGTACTTGATGATATCAATATTAAATCATTAACTTGACATGTATATTTGACATGTAGGCATATGGAACTATCTTCCTCATGCTAGAAGGTAATATGACCTTTGATGATTTGACATGTATATTGGACATGTGAGGCATAGAGATGTATCTTCCCCATGCTAGACGGTAATATGACATTTGATGAATTGACACATATATTTTTCATGTAGGCATAGAGATGTATTTTCCTCATGCTAAACGATAATGTGACATTTGATGACTTGACATGTATACTGACACGTAGACATAGAGAGGTATTTCCTCATGCTAAGTGGTAAACGAAAAGTCTTATCTGATGTTGTGAATTGTTAAACACAATTCTTTTTGATAAACTCATGTTTAATTGATTTCAACAGTAAGATTTGGACTCTGACTGTAATACTTAAAAAGCATGTCTACTTTTCTGTAATTGTGAACAAGCTGCGGATAACACCTTTTGAGTTATTAACTTTTACTATCTTAATTATATTATTACGAGATATTATTGACTATTGTTGTTGGACTCTAACCATCTTCTGAGCTCGTCATTGCTTTCAACCCGAGGTTAGGTTTTTTACTTATTGAGTACATGGGATCGGTTGTACTCATACTACACTTCTGCACCTTGCGTGCAAATTTTGGAGTTGATGTTGTTGTATATGGAGGGAGCTGGCATTGAATATGTACCTACTTTCCGGGTATAGTTGTCATTTGTCCTTGGTAGATTCAGATTTGTAATCTATTTATGTACATCCCAAACAGAGTTTGTATTTATTTTCACACTAGTTTTATAAATCTAAGTCTTAGTGGCTCATGAATTTTACCACTAATCCTTGGGATTTTGAATAAAAGTTGAGTTATTTTACTCATTATCTCTTATTATACTCATTTGAGTTGTGTTGAATGTTATTTGGCTTACCTAGCAGATTCGATTAGGTGCCATCGTGACTAGATGGATTTTTGGGTGGTGATATCAATTCAACCATCTCCAGTATAATTTATTCATGCACACACACACACACACATATATATATATATATATATATATATATATATATGCGTGTGTGTGTGTGTGCGTGTGTGTTGAGATATCTACAGACTATCCCAAGCTAGAAGCTCAAGAAAAAAAAGTGGCTGAAGAATTAGGAAGTAGTCGCTCATAGAGTGAGATTTCATTCCGAGAGGCCTCTAAAGAAGATGAGAAAATGATATAGTTTGAAGCTGTTCAATTGCTTCAATCTTGTAACCACTGTATCCTGAGAAGTAATTCAACATTTGAAATTGAAATCCTGAAGTGTATATCAGCCTCTTTGTAGGTTGATATCGCCCTAAATTCACACAACTGATTGGGATTGTGAAGCGGTCGATGCAATTATAATTACCCAACGTGAGTCGGGGTCGATTCCACGGAGAACTTATATTGGATTAGGTATATATCTAGACTAAGTGTATGACGTGCCCAAATTGCACTTCCACATAATTGGTTGTTTCTTTATACTTCTAAAAAGTATACTATTCTTTCTAAATGAAAAGATAAGGAACGGTATTTTTGGTATTGTGGGTTTTCAAGTTTATAAAAGTTCTAGGGTCGTGACTTCCACCTTGGTGGTCACCTAACAGATTGTGGACTTTAGGGAAGGTTTGATTGATCAGGGTGTAATATAGTAATCACACGCAATTACCTACTCTATACCTCTCGGTAGTTTGAGTGGTTTTGCCCAATTTGGCTTTCTCAAGTCGAAATGGGTAATTCACAAAACTAGTGATAGATGTTCAAGTCAGGTCTTACTATCTCTATATTTGACCCTTTAATTGGGCTATCAATTTCTTGAGTTTATCCCAATTCCTTGTTAGCCAAGTTTTTCTAGACTTAGTCTCTCTTTCTCAAGTAGAGGCTAGGTCGATTAGGCTTGAATCAATGTTTGCAACCATTGCATCTAAAATTGAAGCAAGAATTAGGCTAAATATCACTTACCCAATCACAAACAAGTCCTAGATTAAACACTCATTAAGCACCACACTAGGATTGGGTCACAACCCTAGTTAAGAAATTAACTACTCAAAAAAACTAAAGAAGAAAATAAGATTAAACTCATAATAGAATATAGATGGAAGAAAATCTAATGTTAATGATGAACTATTACAACGTTACCCAAAACAATAAAGGAAAAACGACTATCTACTTTCCGCTGTTCAAACTTAACCTAAGTTTGACAAAAAGATCTATTTATACCCAGCTAAAATTATTGGATAAAATTGCCCCAGCGGAGGTTCTGCGGCCGTACAATTCTGTGTGCGGTCCTCACTTTGAAGTTAACTTGACAGGATGGACTTCTGCGGCCTAACAATTTTGCGTTGCGACCAAACTTCTTCAGATTCTGCGGACCGCACATTTCTGAGTGTGGCCGCACTGTTGGACTTGAGATGGACATGAGAGATTTATGCGGACCGCACATTTCTGAGTGCGGCGCACTTTTGAACTCTGTGGCCACACAATAATAGTGTGGTATGCACTTCTTCAGGGACCCCAAACACCATCTCTTTGAACCGTGTCTTCTGCGGCCGCACAATAATTGTGCGGTCCGCACTTTGCGAAGGAAATTTGTCAATGGTTCTGCATAGTCTACATCCGCACACAATATTGTGCGGTCTGTACTTTGTTCTTTTTTGCTTTGTTTTGGTCCTTGTCCAATTTTACTCCTTCTTGAGTTGATTTTCATCTCTTTGGTTCATTTCCCAATATTCCTGCAAGAAAGCACATTTCATTAGTTCTCGGGAATACCTTTAAGCATTTGTGAGCTAAAACGAAAGTAAAAGAGTGCATATAAGTGATCAAATTCCCTACTTATCAACTCTCCCAAACTTAAGATTTTGCTTGTCGTCAAGAAATTAAGGTAATTCCCACCTCCACAAGAAAATAGATATTTCAGCTGGCCTAAGTTGAATCAAACACACATCAATTGGGACCAACAATTACCCACACACTCATGAATCATCAATAAGCCTATGTTTTGAATGTTAAAGCACAAATAAGTCTAATGTGACGCTTAAGCATCGAGAGATGACTTTATTCATCAAGGGAGTTCGCAGTTTCATGTAGGTCACTGTTGATCCCGAACTCCTCCTCCTATACTCTCCGTAAGCTCATCTCACTCAAGAATGAAACACTCAATGCAATGATTTGAGAAAGGTTCGCTCATCACTCTCAAAAGAATGTCACAAGCCCGACTCTAAGTACCATATGCTTTCCCCTCATGTAGATCACCACTAATGTAAGCTTACTCGAATTGAAATCACGTAGGGCTTTTTTGGCATGTAATGAAGGCTTTTGGACTAAGGAGAGAAATATTGGAGTGTAACTGTTTTTCTCTTTTTGGCTCATACTTTGCCGATTCTTTGAGTAATTTTCTTTTTCCTTAGGAGAACTAGAGAGACTTGACATCACTCTTTCTTGGTCATGCTATTCATATTCTCCTTCTTTGTTTTCTCCATGCTTTGCACTTTTGCTTTCTTTTGAATCTTTTCAACTCTTTCACATTATATTCACTTTCTTTTTGTGTTTTTCTTTTGTTCTTTCTTTCTTTCTCTTTGCCTTTCCTCTTATTTATTTCTTTTCTCTTTTTGTGCCTTGATACCATCTTCAAACTCCTCGTCTCTCCCCCAAAATTATGTTTTCGCTATTTGTTTCTCATGAATGCTAAAGAAAGCTCGGGTGCAAAGAGAGAGTTACTATAAAACGATTAAAGGCTTGTAACATGGTTATTGAATGAAAAAGGCTTTAGGCTCAAAAGGGTTGACTAGGAATAATATCATTGGTGGGCCATGGAAGGTTTCAAAACGGGCCAAGGCAATCATTTCTCAAGCCAAGCTAACTTAGAATTTCTCCTAAAAACACATTTGGGGCAAGTTCTAGACCATTCGCACGGGTACTCGGACTTGTAACAAAGTACCTCACCTCTCACACAACCGGATTGTTAAAGAGAATAGAGTCGAGGTCCCACAACAACCGCAGAGATTGAAAATCGCTAATGATTCAACTAAACCAACAAATGATTGCCTAAGTCAACACAATAGTCACAAGGTCACTAACTAGAGCCATTTCTTTCCAAAAACTTGTTTTTAGCCATAAGCGTGTAGATAAGTGTGTTGGTACCAAGTGAAGCATGCTTGACCCTTATTTATTCATTAATACTACTGTTTCTACCTAAAAAACAAACTCGATCTCTTAAGAAGGTTGTCACGCCATCCATCGTTGGGAAGAGCCACGCGGTTCACACAAAACCCACCTTTGGAAAAAACCGTGGCATTAAGAAAACCAAAGGCTTATTGTTCACTTAAACATAAAAAGAATCTAACAAATCAAAAAGATCTATTAAAGTAAATAAGAAGCTATACTATTAAGAAAACCAAATGAAGAAGCTATGAAATAAACTACTGAAAATAAGGCAAATAAATACAAACCGAGGGGAATAGAATATATACATCAAAAGAGAGGGGGGAATATATACATTATGAAAGAGAAAATAAAGATAAAAGAAAAAGAGTATTAAAGTTATTACATGCCAATGTCATCAATCAAACAAAAATAGACCACCCCCTGAATAAAAATAAGCTTTGTCCTCAATTCTTAGCAAAATCAAAATAATGGAGGGTAGAGAGTAAAGAAAACTCCCTATGTGGTCTCAGAGTGACTGGCAACATCATCACCCTCGGGCTCCTCCAACTGGATTTCATCATCATCTGGCTGGGGAACAACGAGGTTGGCGAACATTTGAAGCATCTCCTCGGCAGTGTGGGCAACAAGGTCTGGCTTGTCAGACTAGCCAGCTAGTGCCTCTACTGATGGTGCTGCTGGTACTGATGGATCTGTCTCCATTAGTAGGTCAAATGGAAAATCACCCGCTGTTGCAATCTTTGTCGCCTCCTTTCTCAATCTCTCCCCTGATTTCTTATAAGCCTTGGATTTCCTCATCTTCTTTACCTGCTTGCCCAACTCCTCAATATCTCCCCCATGAGCCACCAATGTATCCATAATGGTCTTCTGGTTCTCCAGAATCTTCTTCAATGTTTCATCCACTGACGGAGGGGCCTGTGGTACTGCTGGGGTAGAAGAGTGTGCTGCAACAACACTGGATATGTCAGATAGCTTAGAAGTGGATGCCTGCATCTAGTTGTTGAGACTCGTCAATGTCTGGGAGACTCGCAACGCATTGAGTGGATAGGTGGATGAGGCCGACACTGGTACTGATGCTGATGGTCTAGAAGATGAAGGCGGTGGCATGTTAGTTGCCCCGGTGGAATGCCTGGCTGCTGTGGAAGGCATGTGAGCTGTAGATGGCTCAGCAGCAGACTCTGTAACCACCACCGATGGCTCAGCAGCAGACTCTGTAACCACCACCGATGGCTCATCAGACTGACCAATGGTGGTAGTGGCCTTACTCTTGAACTTTGGGTTGTCCGCACCTTACAGGGAGTAGCATGAGAACGGCTTTTTCGCCCTCACTTTTGTATCAAAAGTCCTTGGCTCACCTTTGCATCGTTGAAATATTCTGTAAGGGTGTTGGGATATGGGTAGGAGCTTTCACCTTTTCGGACATCCACTGTCATGTTGGTCCACATGATGGCACCCACATTGATTGGGTACCCGGCCATAATAGATGCCACCAGAACTGCTCGGGGAATTGGAAGATTGTTCTCATTCAAGCTTGTATCAATACGACTGCATACAAAGGTTTGCCACCCTTTTGCTTCAAAATTTAGGGTGGCCCATGTGATAGGAATCCCTATTGTGATCCACGGTGGTGGTGGTCCTAGAGCAGCCAAAATCTCTGCTAACCAGGGGCGAGCTGCATCACCCATAACAAGCTTCTCCAGATACTATTATTTTGGGGTCGAATCTGACTTTCAAATTTCTCACTTTGGTTATTTTGGTACCTGTCTTGATGTGATCCACATTGGCATAGAATTCCGTACCAAGTGCACATTTGCATATATGACATTTGGGTGAACCACATTGTTACGCCCCGAACCTGGGGGGTGAGGCTGGCACCCGGTGCCTCACCTATCCTTCCGTACCAACTTGCGACTAAGGGGCTCTAAACATATAATGTCATACTTAGGCCATGGGACACATGGCAAGACAAGTTGCGAAGTAGAATATAAAACTGAATGGAAACTAACGCTGGCTAAACATCAATATATTAAGTTGGGCCGGCAAGGCCGTCATAACTACTACATATTACAAAACAACAAAATATACATACAAGGCCTATAAGCTCAACATACTGCACTAACTGATAGGATATATCTACAAGCCTCTACTGATGGATGTACCGTGATCGGAACAGGGCCCCGACCTACCCATATCCTATATACATATATACACAAGATGTACACAAAACTTCTAGACCCGGCAACTCCGAAGGACGTGGAGCTTACCAATAAAGCTGAACTTAGGCAACACCTACTAAGGAGGTCTATTTGTCTGTCTGTCTAAACCTGCACGCATGAAATGCAGCATCCCCAGAAAAAGGGATGTCAGTACGAAATAATGTACCAAGTATGCAAGGCAATAAAATAACTGAAAGCTAAAACTGAACTGATAATATAATAATTGAAGTAATTGGGAGTCAAAGATAATCTGAAGATATGCTTACCTGCTGATACTAACTCAACTCTCTCAATATAGTAAGTAAAATAGTTTCCCGACCTTATAAGGCTCGATATATGTATAATTTATCTGCCGTAGTAGGCTCTCTCATATGCGCTCAACCACAGTAGGCTCGGTATATAACTTACCATTTGATCAGAGGTTGCCAAATAGAGGCCTGCCCACCGATGATAGCTCGATGGTGGTGAAAATACTGTAATACCATATATATATATATATATATATATATATATATATATATACCCACGGTAAAAAGGTAAAATTTTTGCAGTAAAAATATTTTGTGTGTATAAGTCTTATGTTGTAAACTCCTACTCGGTACTCTCTCTCTCCCTCTCGCTCTTAATCTGTAGACATGGTATTACATCTTTATCAATATTATGAACTGAGAATTACCCCTTCTATACTTTGTTTTTAAAACTCTGTTCATCTCTTCTTCCCAACTTCTTTTAAAGAAACAAGTCTTTTCTTAACACTTTTTTCTTTAACCTCACCCCGACCACGGTTAAATGTATATACCCATTTGATCACTTTTGTGAAAATTTGTTGGGCTTGACTTAACCGGTTTCTCCTAGGAATTTACAAGTTAATCCATCGATATCGTTAAGAAGTCGGAAAGAGAACCATATACTAAGAGTGATTTTTAGTTATTTACAAACTAAAGAAATACACATATAAAAACATATAGAAACATATAGAAACATAAAACTATAAAGTAGGGATATCCAGAAACATAATTTAGATAAAAGCAGTAGCTTACATGTTTACAGGAGAGAGATTTCCCTTTCGGAAAACCCAAAAAGTTTACTGAACTTGAGAATTTAAAACTTGCACTGTGATGACCCAAAGGGTCATCTTATGAATTAAAACTCTATTCCGGGCTCATTAGTCTTAAAGATATTATTTTTATTCACCTTGATTTGCGTGCGTAGTCCGGACGTGAATCCAGAAAGCTTTTCTTTAGTTATTTACAAACTAAAGAAATACACATATAAAAACATATAGAAACATAAAACTATAAAGTAGGGTAATATCCAAAAACATAATTTAGATAAAAGCAGTCGCTTACATGTTTACAGGAGAGAGATTTCCCTTTCGGGAAACCCGAAAAGTTTACTGAACTTGAGAATTAAAAACTTGCACTGTGATGACCCAAAGGGTCATCTTATGAATTAAAACTCTATTCCGGGCTCGTTAGTCGTAAAAATATTATTTTTATTCACCTTGATTTGTCCGGACGTGAACCCGGAAAGCTTTTATGTGAACATATATGAAATAATAATTTTTGAGAGTTAAAGTTGATTTTTATTGACTTCGGTCAACGTTTTGAGTAAACGGGCCTAGACCCGTGTTCGACGGTCCGGGAGGTTCGTAGTAAAGTATGAGATTTGGGCGTATGCCCGGAATCGAATTCCGAGGTCCCTATCTCGAGAAATGAATTTTTGATGAACAATTGTTAAACTAAAATTTAAAAGAATTATAGAAATTGATTATTGTTTGAACTCGTTGGTATCGGTCCGTATTTTGGTTTCAAAACCCGATACATGTTTATTATAATATTTAAGTCATATCTGTGAAATTTAGTGAGAATCGGAGTTGATTTGACGTGATTAGGACGTCCGATTGAGAAGATAGTTATTTCGAAGTGTTCTTGAAAAAGCCACGCGTTTTGATGCTAAATCCATAGTTTTAGGTGTTATTTTTGTTATTTGATCGCACGAGCAACTCCGTATGATATTTGTAGACTTGCGTGTATGTTTGTTTTGGAGTCCCGAGGGCTTAGGTGAGTTTCGGATAGGCTACAGAGTATTTAGAACTTAGAAAAAAACATAGTTGTTGTCTGGTGTCTGATGCAGGCCTCTGATCTCGCAATTGCGAGATTAGGCTTCGCAAATGCGAGCATAGCAGGCCTGGTAAATGCGAGATATTCATCGCAATTGCGAAGAATCTTGGGCCAGCTTGGTTCTCGCAAATGCGAGATTTGCTTCGCATTTGCGAAGAGTGTCTAGGGGAGGCCATGATCGCAAATGCGACCTCCTGCCCGCAAATGTGATGGGCCAGTAGCCGCAAATGCTAAGGCAGCAGAAATGCGAAGGGTTCGCAATTGCGATACCTTTCTCGCATTTGCGAGTTTCACGAATGCGAAGCTCCAGTTGCAATTGCGGCATCTGCAGCAGGTAAGTTTGGACTTGGACAGGATTTTCACCTATTCTCCAATTCTTTCGAACCCTAAACCCCAAGAGGCGATTTTCCAAAGACCCAATCTTCACCAAATCATAGGTAAGTGATTCCTAACTAATTCCTTTCAATCTTTTGCAACTTTTAACAAGATTTCAACCTAGAATCTAGGATTTTCATGGTAGAATTAGGATTTTTGGGTAGAACTTAAGAATTTCGAAATTTGAGAATTTTGACCTCGAATTGAGATCAGATTCCAAAATCAATTATATATCCGGGCTCGGATAAAAATGGATAAACGGATTTTGGTTCGAACCTCGAGATTGGACCAAGCGGGCTCGGGGTCGATTTTTGTCTTTTGTTGGGAAAACTTAGGAAAGCCATGATTTTTGAATTAAATTTAAGTCCTTTAGCAACCATTAAGGATATTAAACTAATTATGATAATATGAGAGTGGGTTGGAGGCAAAATCTAAAGAAAAACCTGTGCTTGAGCAGTGAGTGGCCTGCGAAATCGAGGTAAGTTTTGTGTCTAAACTTAGCTTGAGGGAATAAGTATTGTGTGACTACTTGCTACTTGTTTTGCTGCTAAATACGATGTATAGGTGAGGTGACGAGTACCTATACGTTGTGGTCAAGTCATAACATGCGAGTGAAAGTTAATTCTTGTTATTCTTGTTGTCTTAAAGCCTATCTATGATCATTGTTCTTAATGAAATGTTGGAAGGTTTGTGTCTGGTTCCACCTAGATGGATAACATTATGAATATTGATTTGAGGTCGAGGTATTAAATTGTGAAAGTAATTATGAAAAAATACTGATTTCTTGTGAAATTTCTCTTTATCTGTTGTTAATGATTATGTGATTGGTGAGGAAGAGCGTAAAGCACGAAGGGTGATGCCATGCATGATTTAATTAAATTGCGAGGAAGAGTGTAAAGCACGAAGGGTGATGCCGTGCATAATTTATCTATATTGTGAGATTGAGAGTAAAAGCACGAAGGGTGATGCCGTGCATTCTAATTATTATTTTGTGATTCTGAGAGTAAAAGCACGAAGGGCGATGCCATGCAAGTTTCCTTTCTATTTTGACTGCTTAAATTATTGTTGATCACTGTTTATTTCTGTCTTATTGTTTTTCTCACTCCTGATGTTAAATTCCCCACTATATGTTCCCTTCCCATTTACTTGTTGTGTACTCTCCTTATTTGTTGTTCTTTCTACTAGCATGATTGTACACATCCAGGTTTATATATGGTGTCCTGTCCTAGCCTCGTCACTTCTCCGCCGAGGTTAGGCTCGACACTTACCAGTAAATGGGGTCGGTTGTACTGATACTGCACTCTGCACTTCTTGTGCAGATCCAGGTTTAGGTCCGAGTTGAGTTTGAGTTAGAGCTGACACTTCCGCACGGAGATACGAGGTAGATCTGTTGACGTCCGCAGATTCCTGGAGTCTCTTCATTATTATTCAATTCAAAACAGTTTTATATTTTTTCCCAGCCAAATACTTGTAGTAATCCTTAGTAGTTCGTGAATTGTGACTCCAAATCCTGCGTAGTTAGATATTGGTATTATTTTGGCAGTTTAATATACTATTTCATTTATTACTTTTGGTATCGCATAATGGATGGTAGTAACATTTCGTATATGTTTTAATTATTTTAAATTTCGTATTCCGCATATGTTGGCTTGCCTAGCAATAATAACGTTAGGCGCCATCACGGCCCGTTGGGGGGGGGGGGGG
>ML294733.1:1117-20867 GCA_005239495.1 Nicotiana undulata | reverse complement strand
CATTTGTTTCGCTTCGCCAAAAAAAAAAAGGGGGGGGCCCCCCCCGGCCGGGGGGGGGGGGGGGGGGAGGGAAATTCGGGTCGTGACATGCACACTGAATAACCGTACAGATTTGAGATAGTAACTACTAAGGCATACATAATATTATACATGTGGTATATTACAAGGTTTTTTGGATGGCGGATGATGAAAGGAAGAAGGGGTATTAGAGCCTTTTTTCTTCAGAGAGATCTTGGTGATGTTGTTGTATGTCTTTCTCCTTCATTCTTGCTCTTTATATAGCCGAGCCCTTGAAGCGGATTTTAGAGCGGATTTCAATCATCTCTAGAAATCTTTCTTTTCTAGCCTTGTCGGGTACTTCACTGGGCCCCATCGTCACATGGCTTGAGCAGAGATTCCTTTTTATTTTTCAAACATGTAATTATTTCTTCCACTTCAAAGACCCTAATGTCTTTTCAACACTACTTTATGTCATTATTAGTTGGCTTTATTGCATTATTGCTACTCTTTCTTTTTCCTCTTTTGTATGTTCTTCCAGTATTGCTGACTAGGATTCTCACGTATCAAGATTATTTCTCCTGTTTACTTATACTTAATTGGTTTTTACTTATACGTATCATGATTGTGTAGAGCTATTGTGTCGAAACTCATTCTTGAATCATCATCTGGGTCTTGAGCATCTTGATAGTTTAGGTTTTCATCTCCGTAATTGTCTTCACCTTCTGATCTTTCTGGACTAGGATTCTCAACCATATATTTCTCTTGCTTTTCTTTTTCTTGGAAGATTTTTTCTAGCGTATGTTTAATTATGCCTTCGATTTTCTCATTTTTTTCTTTTTTCAACTTATACCTTTCTTTTTTAACGCTTCTCCTTATGTAAATGTTCTAGGAAGTCTTCGTCTTGATGAACTTGATGATCCTTCGTCTTCACTTTTTGTCAAAGTGACAGCCATAAACGGATTTGATGAGTCTTTACCGGCCACCGTTTGAACCGGACTAGCTATATCTCTATCCGATACAGTGGAATTTATTACATTCATTGGGGAATGTACACCCTTATCATCCATTGTTTCTTGAGATGGAGAACTCATTTCTTGGTCTTATTGTGGAATAACTTGCGTCTGGGATTGTAGCAGTTCGAACTTTCCCACTCGTATTTTATGTTCTAGTGTCTTTACTTGCTCCATTAATCTTGCCTTTTCTTGTATCAAAATTTCGCTCTTTTGGTTTAGTCTTTTGAAGGCTTCATTCATTGAAGAGAAATTGTCACGACCCGGATTTCCCACCGACGAGACCGTGATGGCGCCTAACATCGCACTCGCTAGGCAAGCCAACGTTAGAGTTCTATTTAACTTTTTCCTTTACATTTAAAATTTAACAAAACTAAATCATCGGGAATAAAACTGAAATGCAAAATGAACTGATTTACACTTACACTACTAACAAAACCAAAACTGTTACCACCCAGAAACCGGTGTCACAACTCACGAACATTCTATGAATATCTACAAGTATGAGTCTGAAAGAAAAATACATTTGTCTCGAAGAGAAAATAAACAGAAATTTAAAGCATAGGAGGGGACGCCAGGGCCTGCATACGCCTGCAGGACTACCTTGGGTCTCCTGAATGAAAATCTTCAACCGACTTCTCGATCCGCCACAGTCAGCTCCAAAATCTGCGCAGAAGTGCAGAGTGTAGCATCAGTGCAACCGACCCCATGTGCTGGTAAGTGCCGAGCCTAACCTCGACGAGGTAGTGACGAGGCTACAGCGGGGCGTTTATAATATAACCTGTATACAGTGCAATATAGAGAAAAAAGGAATACTAAACGAAATGAAACAGTAACTTGCAGTAAATAAATAAGGGACCCGACTATCTTTCCACTATTAAGATATAAGCAATCCTTAAGAGATTTACTATGTTACCGAATTAAATCACAATAGAGACAGAATATGAAAACAATGAAGTGCTGCGACGTGCAACCCGATCCCCCATGTCCACCCTTATTACTCCTCAATATATCACCCTTATTCCTCCTGTTGCAGCGTGCAACCCGATCCCACCTATCCACTCTTATTAATCCTTATTGCGACGTGCAACCCGATCCCCCATGTCCACCCTTATTACTCCTCAATATATCACCCTTATTCCTCCTGTTGCAGCGTGCAACCCGATCCCACCTATCCACTCTTATTAATCCTTATTGCGACGTGCAACCCGATCCCACCATATAATCACCCATCACACCATAAGAACAAGTATTTATCAAACTAGCTTAAAACCTTTCACAACCTATATACCTGAAACCAACGCAAACGGAAAACATAAACAATTATGATGCTTCACCAATAACTATTTCATAGCGAACCCAACCAAAGTGTACCATGAAACTCAAATAAACCAATGTAGACTAATAAGGTAATACCATAAACTACGGGACAAGTAATATCTTCAACAGTGAAAACAATATCTAACAAGAAGCAATTAAGCACGAAAACACTAATAAGCACGTAGCAATTAAGATAGGAAAAATGATATATACATTAGGAACGGGGAAGGGAACATGCTAAAAAAATAATTTGGCGGCGCATAGGTACTCGTCACCTCACCTATACGCCACACACATGAATTTTCACATAGAAAATAAGTCGGGATCCTTATCCCTCAAGTCGAAGTTAGACCAAACACTTACCTCAAATCGACGACCAACTCAACGCTCAATTATTGCTTTTCCTCTATTTTCCACCTCTGAACCACTCGTATCTAGTCAATATAAACTTAATAACATCAATTACCGCTAAAGAAAACAACTTAAATGAATAATTTTTTATCTCCCAAAGATTCCCAAAAAGAAGTTAAAATCAGACCCTGGGCCTGCTTAGTCCAAACTCGAGGTTCAGACCAAAACTCCGTTTACCCATTCACCCCCGAGCCCGAATATGCAATTAGTTCCGGAATCCGACCCTAAATCGAGGTCGAAATTCTCAAATTTATAAAATCTCTAATTTTCCTAAAATTCCTAATTTCTACCCTTAAAGAACAAGATTTAGGCCTAAAACTCTAATGAGTGTTGATTGAAATTGAAAGAAATGAGTTTAAGAACACGAACCTATGATTTGGTGTTAAATTTGCACTCCACAAATCGCCCAAAGTCGAGTTCTAATGAAAAGGTTGTTAAATTTTTAGAAAATCCCGATTCGGTTCTGTTTTAAATCACTGGTGTCAGACCTTCTTCGCGTTTGCGAAGGGTCTGCCGAGATCGCGAAGCAGTGACTCGATTAGCCTACACGTTCGCGAAGGCTTTTTCCCACCAGCCTATGTGTTCACGAGCCACCTGCCGCGTTCAAGAAGAGTATTGGTCACCTCCCCTCCCCCAGGTGCCATACCTACGCGTTCACGAAGGGTAATGCCCCCAATTCTCCATGTTCGCGACCAGTCCTTCGCGTTCGTGAAGAAGAAAATATCCCTGCCCCATTTTACCTTTTGCGTTCATGAGTGTTACTATGAGAACGCGATGAAGGCTACACCAGACATCAGCTGAAGCCAAGAAAACCAGATTTTCTAAGTCTAAAACATCTCGTAGCCTATCCGAAACTCACCCGAGCCCTCTAGTCTCCAAACCAAACATGCACACAAGTTTAAAAATATCATACGTCCTCGCTCATGCGATCAAATTGCTAAAATAACACCTAAACCTACGGATTTAACATAAAAAATTAATGAAATTCTCAAGAACACTTTAAAGCTTCTATTTTCTCAACCGAGGGTCCGATTCACATCATTTAAACTCCGTTTTCACCAAATCTTACAGACATGGTTTAGATACTATAACGAACCTGTACCGGTCTCTGGAACCAAAATACAGGCCCGATACCATAAAAATCCAACATTAATCACATACTTTTAAACCATATATTTTTTGAAATTCAATTTTAGTTAAAAATTCATTTCTCGGGCTACGAACCTCAGAATTCGATTCCGGGCATACGCCCAAATCCCATATTTTATTACGGGCCCACTTGGACCGTCGGAACACAAGTCTGGGTCTGTTTTCTCAAAACGCTGACCAAAGTCAACTAAAATCAATTTAAACTTCAAAAATTATTATTTCTTCTATTTTCCATATAATTGCTTTCCCGAATTACGCCCGGAACGTGCACACAAATCGAGGAGGATAATTATAAAACCTTTAAGGCTAATAAGTGTGGAATAAGGTCCTAAAATACGGAATGACCCCTTGGGTCATCACAATCTCCACCTCTAAAACAAACGTTCTTCCTCGAACGGACATAGAAAAGTACCTGAACTGGCGAACAAGTATGGATATCTACTCCACATGTCTGGCTCGGACACCCAAGTAGTTGCCTCAACAGGCTGACCTCTCCACTACACTCAAACTAATGGATAACTCTTCGACCTCAACTGTCAAACCTACCGGTCTAGAATGGCTACCGGCTCCTCCTCATAAGTCAAATCCTTGTCCAACTGGACAGAGCTAAAATCTAATACGTGGGACGGGTCACCATGATATTTCCAGAGTACGGACACATGAAATACTGGATGAACTGACGATACCCTATAGGCAATGCAAGTCTATAAGCCACCTCCCCTACTCTCTCGAGAATCTGAAACAACCCGATATACCTAGGGCTCAACTTGCCTTTCTTCCCAAATCTCATGACACCCTTAATGGGCGATACCCGAAGAAATACTCTCTTCCCGACCATGAATGCTACATCATGAACTCTACGGTCAGTATAACTCTTTTGCCTGGACTGAGCTGAATGAAGGCAATCCTGAATAATCTTGACCTTGTCCATGGCCTCTTGTACTAAATCTGTACGCAGCCCAAGCCTCCCCCGGCTCAAACCACCCAACTGGCGATCTACACCGCCTACCATATAATGCCTCACAGGGAGCGATCCATCTGAATGCTCGACTGGTAGCTATTGTTGTAGGCAAACTCCGCTAACGACAAAAACTGGTCCCAAGAACCTCCAAAGTCAATAACACATGCACGAAGCATATCCTCCAAGATCTGAATAGTACGATCAGACTGTTCGTCCGTCTAAGGATGAAATTATGTGCTCAATTCAACCCGCGTACCCAAATCACACTATACTTCCCTCCAGAATGCGAGGTAAACTGCGTACGTCGATCAAAAATGATAGACACGAGCACACCGTGAAAATGGACGACCTCCCGAATATAAATCTCTACTAACCGCTTCGAAGAATAGGTAATTTCCACAAGAATGAAGTGCGCTGACTTAGTTACCCTATCCATAATAACCCACACATCGTCGAACTTCCTCTAAGTCTGTGGGAGTCCAACAACAAAGTCCATAGTTATATGTTCCCACTTCCACTCAGGAATCTCCATCTGTTAAAGCAAACCACCGGGTCTCTGGTGCTCGTACTCCACCTGCTGACAATTCAGGAACCGAGCTACATAAGCCACTATATCCTTCTTCATCCTCCTCCACCAATAACGCTGTCGTAGGTCCTGGCATATCTTTGCAGCACCCGGGGGAATAGAATACCCAGAATTGTGAGCCTCTTCAAGGATCAACTCACGAAACCATCAATATTAGGCACACATATACGACCCCACGTCCTCAAAACACCGTCTTCACCAATTATAACCTGCTCGGTACCACCATGTCGAACTGTATCCCTAAGGACCATCAAGTGAGGGTCATCATACTGTCGATCTCTGATACACTCTAACAAGGAAGACCAAGCGACTGTACCAGCCAACACACGACGGGGCTCTGAAATATCCAACCCCACAAACTGATTGGTCAAAGTTTGAATATTTGAAGCTAGCGGTCTCTCAGCGACCAGAATGAAAGCAAGGTTTCCCATACTCACTGCTTTCCTACTCAATGCATCGGCCACCACATTGGGCTTTACCGGATGATACAATATCGTGATATCATAGTCTTTCAATAGATCTACCATCTCGTCTGCCTCAAAATGAGATCCTTCTGCTTGAACAAATACTGAAGGCTTCGATGATCCGTGAAAACCTCACACAACACGCCATAAAGATAGTGCCTCCAAATCTTCAACACGTGAACAATGGCTGCCAACTATAAGTCATAGACATGGTAATTATTCTCATGAACCTTCAACTGCCGAGACGCATATGCTATCACCCTGCCCTCCTGCATCAATACTGCTTCGAGCCCAACACGGGAAGCATCACAATATACCGTGTAAGATCCTGAACCTGATGGTAGTACTAATACTGGTGCTGTAGTCAAAGTTATCTTGAGCTTCTGAGAGCTCGCCTCACACTCGTCTGACCATCTGAACGGGGCACCTTTATGGTTCAACCTGGTCATCGGGGCTGCTATAGATGAAAACCCCTCCACAAATCGACGGTAATAACCCGCCAAACCCAAGAAGCTCCTGATCTCCGTGGCTGAAGTAGGTCTAGGCCAGTTCTTGACTGCCTCAATCTTCTTTGGATCCACCTGAATACCCTCTGTTGATACGACGTGACCCAAGAAAGCAACTGAATCCAACCAAAACTCGCACTTCAAAATTTGGCATACTACTGACTGTCCCTGAAAGTCTTGAGGTGCTGCTCATTCTCCTCCCGACTGCGGGAGTATATCTAATTGTCATCAATAAACACAATCACAAATGAATCCAGGTAAGGCTTTAACACTCGGTTCATCAAGTCCATGAATGCTGCTGGGGCATTAGTCAACCTAAAGGACATCACCAAAAACTCATAGTGCCCATACCGCGTCCGAAAAGCTGTCTTAGGGACATCAGATGCCCTAATCCTCAACTGCTGGTAGCAAGATCTCAAGTCAATCTTTGAAATCACCTTGGCACCCTGAAGCTGATCAAACAAATGATCAATCCTTGGCAACAGATACTTGTTCTTGATTGTTATCTCGTTCAACCTATAATCTATATACATCCTTATTGACCCATCCTTCTTCTTCACAAATAACACCGGTACACCCCTAGGCGAGACACTAGGTCTAATAAAGCCCTTATCAAGCAAATCATGTAATTGTTCCTTCAACTCTTTCAGCTCTGGTGGGGCCATCTGGTATGGCTGAATAGAAATGGGCTGGGTACCCGGAGCCACATCAATGCAAAAGTCAATATCCCTGTCGGGTGGCATCCCTACTAGGTCTGCAGGAAATACCTCAGGAAACTCACGAACAATAGGCACAGAATTCATAGAAGGAACCTCAACACTAGAATCACGTACATAAGCCAAATAGTCCAAACATCTCTTCTCGACCATACGCCAAGCCTTCATATAAGAAACAACCCTGCTGGAAGAATGACCAGGGGTCCCTCTCTACTCTAATCGAGGCAACCCTGGCAAGTCTAAGGTCACTGTCTTGGCATGACAGTCCAAGATAGCATGAAAATGTGACAACCAATCCATGCCCAATATAATATCGAAATCAACCATATCAAGAAGAAAAAGATCTACACTGGTCTCAAGACCCCCAAAAATGACCACACACGAGCGATAAACACGATCTACCACAATAGCGTCCCCCATGGGCGTGGACATATATACAGGGGCGCTCCAGGAATCACGGAGCACAATCAAATATGAAGCAAAATAAGAAGACACATAAGAGTAAGTAGACCCCGGATCAAAGGACTGAAGCATCCTTACTGCAAATTGAAACAGTACCTGTGATAACAACATCGGAGGACTCAACCTCAGGCCTGGCTGGAAAGGCATAACATCGGGGCTGGGCCCCACCACCCTGAACCATATCTTTGGGACGACCTCTGACAGGCGGGCCTCCATCTATAGCGTCCTAACATCCACCTCTAACAGTCTGACCCTTACCTCGAACTGTCTGGCCTATGCCTCTGGCTGGCAGAGCAGGCGGTGCAGTAACTGGTGCCGGAACCATGGCACAGGAACCCTGATACTGTGGATGAACACCCGATAATCTTAGACAGGCTCTCCGAATATGCCCATAATCACCACACTCAAACACCTATCATGATACTGAGGCTGAGAAAACTGAGAATGACCCTGACGAGCCGACTGACCACGATAATAACTCTTGAGAGGAGGTGATCTGATAAGAGTTGGTGGTCACTGTAGGCTGGCTTCCCAGAAAGAGGTACATAAGAACCACGACCACCTGGGGCATAGTGGGATGTCTAGAGAGTTGAATAGAATGCCTAGGAGGATCGCCTCTACCAAAAGTACCCCTGCCTCCAGATGAGGCACCATTGAACCCACCAGAATGACGAGGCCTCTTATCTGACCGCTGACCTCCCTGTCCAAGAACCATCTCTACTCGTTTGACCACATTGTCCGCATCCTGGAAAGAAATCTCGCTCCTAGTCTCCTTAGCCATCTGCAATCTAATAAGCTCAGCAAGACCCTCAATAAATCTCCTAACCCTCTCTCTCTCTTTGTGGGAAGCAGAAGAATAGCATGAGAGGAAAAATCCACGAATCGGGTCTCATACTGAGTAACAGTCATGCTGCCCTGGTGGAGTCACTCAAACTGATGACGGCGCTCCTCTCTCAAAGTGATAGGCAGAAACTTCTCCAAGAAGAGATGTGAGAATTGATCCCAAGTAGGAGCAAGAGACCCCGCTGGTCTAGTCAATGAATAATCCCTCCACCATTTCTTGGCGAAACCCGTCATCTGAAAAGTAGCAAAGTCGACCCCATTGGTCTTCAAAATACCCATGTTTCGAAGAACCTCATGACAACTATCGAGATAATACCAGGGATCCTATGAAGTGGCACCGCTGAAGTGAACCGGGAAAAGCTTGATAAACCTGTCTAATCTCCACAAAGCATCGGAGGACATAACTGCCCCATCAACGGGCGGTATTGCAGCAACTGACTGAACTACCCCAACTGGATGAGTTGTTGGGGTCTGAAATTGGGGAGCCATCTGCTCCGTAGTATGAGTGGCAGGAGACTGGGCTCCTCCTCCAGCCTGAGATACGGTTGGTGCCACGGGGAATGCACCAGTCTGGTCCACACTCTCCATAAGGCCTACTAGTCGGACCAAGGCATCCTGGAGTACTGGGGTAGCAATAAACCCCTCTGGGACCTGAGCTGGTCCTGCCAGAATGGTCTGAGCTGGAACCTCCTCATCGAACTCAACTTGAGGCTCCACTTGGGGCTACTGCGCCCTGGGCTGAACCCATCCCCTGCCTCGGCCTCTAGAACGACCTCAGCCTCTGCCCCTCGTAGGAGGTGCTGCTGCTGGAGGATCTGGCTGCTGATCAGCGGAGGAAGCGGTACGCGTTCTCGCCATCTGCGAGAGAATAAGAATAGAAGAGTTCGATCAGTATTGGGATAACAAGAATCGCACGATAGAGTTAAATAAAAATGAACTTGTTCCTAACTTTATGGCCTCTGGGAGATAAGTACAGATGTCTCCGTACCGATCCCCTAGACTCTACTAAGCTTGTTCGTGAATTTGAGACCTAAGCAACCTAGTGCTCTGATACCAACTTGTCACGACCCGTATTTTCCACCACCGGGACCGTGATGGCTCCTAACATCGCACTCGCTAGGCAAGCTAACGTTAGAGTTCTATTTACCTTTTTCCATTACTTATTCCTTTACATTTAAAATTTAACAAAACTAAATCATCGGGAATAAAACTGAAACGCAAAATGAACTGATTTACACTTATACTACTAATAAAACTAAAATTGTTACCACCCAAAAACCGGTGTCACCACTCACTAATATTCTATGAATATCTACAAGTTTGAGTCTGAAAGAAAAATACCTCTGCCTCGAAGAGAAAATAAATAGAAATGTAAAGCATATGAGGGGAATCCAGGGCCTACGGACGCCTGCAGGACTACCTTGGGTCTCCTGAATGAAAATCTGCAACCGACCTCTTGATCAGCCACAGTAAGCTCCAAAATCTGCACAGAAGTGCAGAGTGTAGCATCAGTACAAACGACCCCATGTACTGGTAAGTGCCGAGCCTAACCTCGATGAGGTAGTGACGAGGCTACAGTGGGGCGTTTATAATATAACCTGTATACAGTGCATAATAGAGCAAAAAGGAAATACTAAACGAAATGAAACAGTAACTTGTAGTAAATAAATAAGGGACCCAACTATCTTTCTAGTATTCAGCTATAACCAATCCTTAAGAGATTTATAGTGTTACCGAATTAAATCACAGTAGAGACAGAATATGAAAACAATGAAGTGATGCGGCGTGCATCCCGATCCTACCATATAAACAGTAACAACATGAATATTCGCCCTTATTACTCCTGTTGCGGCGTGCAACCTGATCCTACATGTCCACCCTTATTACTCCTCAATATATCACTCTTATTCCTCCTGTTGCGATGTGCAACCCGATCCCACCTATCCACCCTTATTACTCCTTGTCATGGCGTGCAACCCTATCCCACCATATAAGCACCCATCAAACCAACGGAAACGGAAAACATAAACAATTATGATGCTTCACCAATAACTATTTCACAGCGAACCCAACCAAAGTGTACCATGAAACACAAATAAACCTACGTAGACTAATAACGTAATACCATAAACTACGGGATAAGTAATATCTTCAACATTGAAAACAATATCTAACAAGACGCAATTAAGCATGAAAACACCAATAAGCACGTAACAATTAAGACAGGAAAAATGAAATATACATTAGGAACGAGGAAGGGAACATGATAAACAAATAATTTGGCGGCGCATAGGTACTCGTCACCTCACCTATACGCCACACACATGAATTTCCACATAGAAACTAAGTCGGGATCCTAATCCCTCAAGTCGAAGTTACATCAAACACTTACCTCAAATTGACGGCCAACTCAACGCTCTATTATTTATTTTACTCTATTTTGCACCTCCGAACCACTCGTATCTAGTAAATATAAACTTAATAACATCAATTACAGCTAAAGAAAACAACTTAAATAAATAATTTTTTATTTCCCAAATTTTCTCAAAAAGAAGTTAGAATCCGACCCCGGGCCCGCTTGGTCCAAACTCAAGGTTCGGACCAAAATCCGTTTACCCATTAACCCTCGCGCCCGAATATGCAATTAGTTCCGGAATCCGACCCCAAATCGAAGTGTCATACCTTCTTCGCGTTTGCGAAGGGTCTGCCGAGATCGCGAAGCAGCGACTCGATTAGCCTACGCGTTCGCCAGATACTCTTCGCGTTCGCGAGATACTCTTCGCGTTCGCGAAGACTTTTTCCCACAAGCTCGCGAGCCACCTGCCACGTTCGCGAAGAGTATTGGTCATCTCGCCTTCCCTAGGTGCCATACCTACGCGTTCGCGAAGGGTAATGCCCTCAATGCTCCACGTTCGCGAAGAAGAAAATATCCCTTCCCCATTTTACTTTTCGCTTTCGCGAGTTTTCCTATGCGAACCCGTTGAAGGGCACACAAGACATCAACTGAAGCCAAGAAAACCAAAATTTCTAAGTCTAAAACATCCCGTAGCCTATCCAAAACTCACCCGAGCCCTCGAGGATCATAACAAATTATGCACACAAGTCTAAAAACATTATAGGGACTCGATCGTGCGATCAAATTGCTAAACTATCTCAAGAACAATTTAAAGCTTCTATTTTCTCAACCGAGGGTCCGATTCACTTCATTAAACTCTGTTTTTCACCAAATTTTACAGACATGGTTTAGATACTATAACGAACCTGTTCCGGACTCCAGAACCAAAATACGGGTCCGATACCATAAAAATCCAACATTAATCACATTCTTTTAAACCATAGATTTTCTGAAATTCAATTTTAGTTGAAAATTTATTTCTCGGGCTACGAACCTCGAAATTCGATTCTGGGCATACATCCAGATCCCATATTTTATTACGGACCCACCAGGACCGTCAGAACACGGGTCCGGGTCTGTTTGCTCAAAACGTTGACCAAAGTCAACTAAAATCAATTTAAACTTAATAAATTATTATTTCTTCTACTTTTCTTATAATTGCTTTTCGGAATTACGCCCGGACCACACACGTAAATCGAGGAGGATAATTATAAAACTTTTATAAGCATGGAATAAGGTAAAAAACACGGAATGATCCCTTGGGTCATCACAACAATGATCACAAAAAAATATTTTATTTGTGCCTTTTTGGATATTATATTGTGGTGTATTTTCTAGGTTTTGTCTGAGTGCTAGAGAAATATAATAATTAGGTCCTAATATACCTTGTGCATAGTCTAATGCTTCAGTAAAATCATTAAAGCCCTTGAAGAGGGTTTTTTTCAAATCTTTAATAGAATCTAGTACTTCTATCCATGTCTGAAAAACACCATTTGTCTTTCCATGTATAACTACATAATACTTAATTTTTTTTTTTTGGTTTTTGTCTGTAAAATATTGGCATAAAGCATTAACAACTGCTATAAAATATTTAGTCTTTTTTTTATTATACGCTATCCATAAATTATCAATCAAACATCTCTGTGGTCTATCTATGACGCATTCTAGTAAAATTCTAAATGACATATTTAGAATTTTACCAGAGTGAGTGGAAAAAATATTAAGTTATGTTTTCCAAAATTTATTCTTTCCATACTAATCTGTTCTACTAGAGATTGTGGCTTAAATTGAAGATTACCTAACATTGTCTGAAAATATTTGTCTGAGGGTGAGGCTTGAATGCCCCTTCCCTTGTCTTCATTCTTGATGGTTGTTGGTCTCATGATGTAAAGGTATAACATATTTATTAGTTGACCGTAATTTTTTACCTACTTAACTGATCTGCTAAGTTATTATCTTTTCCTTTAATGCGTTCAAATGTGAGGTTATAGATATAGTATCAATGAAATTCAACCATCTTTTTCTACTGCTATTCTTCTCATTTATCTTCTGGTGAAACTTAACTATAGCTTCACAATCAGTGCTTATTAATATTTCTTGTTTATTTAGTATATATAATTTGAAACTATTTAAATCATATATTACAACTAATATTTCTGCATCTATACTACTCATATTCCCTTTTTCTTTATACTTACCACTTTGATAAGCACATATTTTTTTTGTACTTTTATCACTATACTTATTGTGTTTGGCTTTTAAAACTGCTCTCCATCCTTCAAAACTCTCATCTGTTTCTATAATTAGGCAATATGACTCTAATGGCATATTTAAGTCAGGAATATTTTTTATTTTTCTTTAATTTTTTGTACTAGTTTAATATACTCGGTATTAAAATATTTTTGTCCTGTAGTGCCTGTTTTAGCATATAGAGGTCCTGCTGTCACGACCCAAAATACAAACTCAGGTCGCGATCGTGCCCAACACCGTAGTTAGGCAAGCAAGTTCCAGTTTACTAATGGGTTTCATTTAATTTAGCAAAACCTTTCCACCACTTACTTGATTTAAGTTCAAGAGAATAATTGAAGGCGAGCAATTTAGGCAATTTCAACAGAAGCAACCATAAGAGTCATAATCTAGTATTTACAACCCAAAATATAACGTCTACGATGTGTGTGCCAGGAACTAGTGTCACAAGTTTACAGGCGTCTAGTAGAAGGAGAAATCCAAAAGAATACAAGTCTTCCCTACCGTCTAAGGAAACATATAGACAGATATAACAAAATAAAGAAAAACTCCAAGGTGCTGCTGGAAGTCGTCAGGGAAAGCAGCTCACCGAGAAGTCTAAACCAAGTATAAGTCAGGGACGAGCTCCGGACTGATACCCAGATGCACCTGTCTCAGAACTTGTACAATTAAGTACAGAAGCGTAGCATGAGTACATAAACAATATGTACCAAGTGAGTATCCCGTCTAATCTCGAAGAAGTAGTGACGAGAAGTCGACGTGATACTTACTAGGGTCAAAATAATATGGTTTAAATGTAATGCTAAGCAGGGATAGCAGTCATGAATAATAATGAAGACACGAGCATCAAATGACATTTGCAATTACCTTTACCTGTCAAGTTCTCTAGCATATAAATTACCTAGTTTTCCTTTTTCATGATATTCGACAGATACATATTCACAGAACACCCAAACAACTAACAAACACATAATATTCCGTGGACGTGCGGCGGATACGACGCGAAAATAAATGCACTACCAAGGGGTTGAACGGCTCGAATCACAGATGCATCTGTTACACCGCTCGCGAATCGAACATGCGACGCATTTGCATTAATAGTAGGGCTGCCCCGCTCGCGAATCATACGTGCGACGCGAGTACTCGTGTACATACACATAATTAGCAGGATATCAGGAATTCAGTAGAGAATATACTTACAAGAAAAAGGATTCAATAATATAAATTTCCGAATGTAACCTCCTAGATATTCACTTAATAATTCAAGGTTATTAGGCAATCAAAATTAACATCTAATATTATAGATATGGCACATAAAGCATTCTTGTGAAATCCTAAAACTACCCGACATAACATAATAGTAGTGTCACGACCCAAATTCCATAAGTCGTGCGCCGGACAACACTGCCAGGCAAGCCAAACCTTAATTAGTTAAAGAAATTCCTGTTTTAACATTTTTGAAATCGTAACCTTTCATTGCATTTCATAATCAAATAAATAAATCTTCGTAAATTAAGTACGACAGCAGTTCAATTCAGTTTTAATCGACTAAATCCCAACACATCCCAAGAACCTGGTGACACAAGTACATGAGCAACTTCTAAGGATTTATACAATCATACAAAGCTTGTCCGAGGTACAAATTGAACAAGGTACAGAAAATAAAGTACAAATACATAGGAGGAAGACTCTGTCAGCTGCGGAACGCCTCCGGATGATGCAGCCCGTCCAAGTCTCCAAGTCAGTCACTAGGCTATGAAGGTACCTATGCAACAAAATGCACAACAAGTGTAGTATGAGTACGAAAACAACGAGTACTCAGTAAGTATCCCGCCTAACCTTAGAGAGGTAGTGACGAGAGGTCAGATTAGACACTTGCTATATGTCAATTTAGATTATTCAAGTGTGACACTAAGCATGGCTATCATAGGCAATTTTTTAAGTTCAGGAATAAATAATGTCAACTCTTTCAAAAAGTTACACTTAAATTCTTCGTCATGTTGATACCAATTAATCAACATGGGTGATTTAATCAAATAACAACCTAATTAACGGGAAGGCACAACTTCTTCCAAAATATTTAATAATTCTCAATCTCTGTCATTTCAATTGACAACTTAAAATCCCAGGCCAGTAATAAGGCAAAAAACAACATAGCAACTACGCAACAAATATCATGCGCAAGAAATGCCGAGGGTCGAATGGCGCGAACCAACAATAATAAACTGTGCACTGCCGAGGGTCGAACTGCTCGAACCATAGATGCATCTATTTTCCCCCGCTCGCGAATTGATCATGCGACGCGGTCAACATAATTACAATACGGCTAGCCTGCTCGCGAATCATACCTGCGACTCAGGTGCTCATATGTACACGTATTCACATAAAAGATCCATATTTTATTCAAGAAAACAGTTTCTCATAGAAGTGAGAGAATTCTCTTTAATTAAACATGAAGATAGTATCTAGAATATTTTTCTGGATATTCGTTTGCCAAGTTTTAACAATATTCAACAAAATAACCTTGACAGGAACACAATAACCACGGGGAAATCCATCCTCTTTCCAAATAATTAAGAAGAGTACACCCTAACCTTTTTAGGAAAAATAAATTACCAATTCCATAGCATTATCAACCTAAAATTATGATAGGATCACATGTACAACACGTAAGGCATGCTAGTGGGTCCTAGACTACCCGGACATGGCATAACAGTAGCTACGCACGGACTCCCGTCACCTCGTGCGTACGTACCCCCGCAAATAATAATATTTATTCATTTAGTTCACCTATGGGGACAATTCTCCCTCACAAAGTTAGAAAGGAGACTTACCTCGTGTCGAACCTACTTTCCGGGTCAAGAATGCGCCCGAAACTTCAAACTCGTCTCCCAAGGACTCGACACTAACCATAAGTTACTTAATTATATCAATAAATACTAAATGAATCAATTCTAATGCATGGAAGTGAGTTTTCTAAAGCCTTTCCCCAAAAGTCAAAAATCGAACCCGGGCCCGCTCGGTCCAAACCCGAAATTTGGACCAAAACCCGATTACCCGTTCGGCCCCGAGCCCGGAATATAAATGGTTTTGGAATCTGACCTCAATTTGAGGTCTAAATTCCCAAATTTCAATATTCTTAGGTTTTACCCAAAATTTCCAATTCCACCATGAAAACCCTAGATTCTAGGATAAAATCTTGTAAAAAGAAGTTAAGGAGTGAAGAAAATGAGTTAGAAATCACTTACCAACGTTTTGGAGAAGAAAGGGTGTTTGGAAAATCGCCTCTTATGTCTTTGGGGTCTTGAAAAATGAAAAATAACTGAAAATACCACTTATTTATACCCCTCTCAGGTCCCCCACCGTAGTCAGCGAAAAAGGGACCGCGGTCGCGCTTAGCAAGGTCAAGAAAAGCTGAAGAAAACCAAGAAAATGACTGCAGTGACATGCTTTAGTATTTTGACCATAACTTTCTCTAAAGATGTCCAAATTACGATTTCGTCACCTTTCTAGAAACTAGACACGAAGGTCTGCAACATTCGTTTTTTAATCATCTCAAAATGCCTTGTAGATCAAAAGCTATAAGCCTCTGAAGTCGGACCAGTGACCCAGCCCCTCCACCGCGGACCGCAAAAACACGACAGCGAACCCCCCCCCTCCCACCGCGGACCGTGAAAAAAGGACCGCGGACCGCGGTGGTGGGTTCAGAGAATTGCCCCCTATGACTTGCAACAACTATATTTTAGCCTAAGGACATCCCGGGACCTACCCGGAACCCATCCGAGCCCTCAGAACTTCAAACCGAGCGTTCCAACAAGTCCCAAATCATCCCACGGACTTGCTCGAGCCTTCGAAACTCCCAAAACAACGCTAAAACTCAGAATCACACCTCAAAACCTTTAGAATCAAACTTAAGAACTTTAAGTTCTTGAATTGGCTAACAATGCGCCGAACCGACCTATACTACTCGGAATGACACCAAATTTTGCAAGCAAGTCATATTCGACATTACAGACCTGCTTAAACTTCCGGAATCGCATTCTGACCCCGCTATCAAAATTTCCACTTCCGGTCGAATTCTTTAAAAACCTTCAAATTTCTATCTTTAGCCAAATGAATTCAAAATGACCTCCGGACATCCGAATTCACTTCCGATCGCACTCCCAATTCTAGAATCACCACACGGAGCTATTCCCGGACTTGGAATCCCAAACGGACATCTATAACACTGAAATGCCTTCCAACCCAAACTTATAAAATTTCTTCTAAAATTCTATCTTCCGCAATATACGCCGAAACGCTCCCGGATCATCCAAAACCCGATCCGTACATATGGCCAAGTCTGAAATCATCATACGAACCCGCTGGAACCTCCAGATCCTGATTCCGAGGTCGTTTACCCCAAATTCCAATCTTAGTCGATTCTCCCAACTTAAGGCTTCCGAAATGAGAACGTTTCTTCCGATTTAACTCCGAACTTCCCGAATTTCAACTCCGACCATACGCACAAATCAAAATACCTGAAATGAAGCTGTTCATGACTTCCAACCGTTGTACGACGCGCTAGAGCTCAAAACGACCGGTCAGGTCGTTACATTCTCTCCCACTTAAACAGACGTTCTTCCTCGAACGTGCTAAAAACTGCTATGGAGTTATCTGAAATCACTGTTTAACACCTCGTGCACCTGCCCGTGCTACCACAACCCAGTTGAGTACACTTGCTCGAACAATTCCGAAGATATCCTCTTTTATATAGGCAAATGGGCCTAGGAACCAGGTTTTCAACATCCAAAATCCTCTATCAGGCCTGTCTCCAATATATAAACACCGTACCAACTACCACACGATGTACCAACACATGACTGCATACCTTTGCTGAATTAGCACCATGCACCACATAATTCATCATCTAACCACAATGACATTCCTTGAACCTTAATAGACAAAATTCCATGAATCCGATGCTCCCAATGCACATCTCCCTATGTTTTTTTGCCTCCTTGTGATATATATACATCCTGCTATAATGTTGGCGATACCACTACAACGGAGGAGATGTGTAGAAATTTCTAACCAACTGCAGAGCTAACCAAACATTGAATCTTAACTAAAATCATTGTCTTATTACGAACCGAATAATGGTAATTGTATTTGTGATATACTCCACATAATCTTATCGCACATATTCCTGATCCATAAATCTCATCTCACCCAGTGTGAACTGCTCAGTCAACAAATCACCCCCAGACATGACTATCAGTCTCACACGATGCCACAACGCGCCAACAGGCCACAACTCGAACATGATACATAAGAATATGACTCAGGAAAGGACTACTCAACTCAGTTAACTAATATGGATTTCCTTAGAAAATAGGAAGCAAAATACAAGAAACATAAATACAGGAACCTCACTCAACATTACCCTGTTGCGGCGTGCAACCCGATCCAAATAACATACCTGTGGCCGCGTTCCACCTGGTCCCATCATAAAATTTACATAAGGAAATACACGCGGAGCTGAATTTCTCACTGTTACAAATTACTGAATACCGGTCACAAGCACGCTAAGTGCACAATACCATTCTGGGGAGACTGATAGAGCCATATGCTACAAAACTCGAGCACAACTGAGGTGCGATATATAATCTGAATCTCGAGGGCCATCCTGCTCACATAACCCCCCTCACTTCGCGAAAATCTTAACACATACGAAGTTATCAAGATGTTTCACAACTCACACGGCACAATCATAATACTACATGAAATGAACAAAGATGGAACTCTCCTGATATTCCAACACCCCTCTTTGAGGAGCGCTTTACTGAAATGAACACATCTGACTCACATGAAGCCCATAGTCCTTTTTAAATCCATTTGCGCACTTCAAGCCAATTCCGCTCACACTGAACTAAGCTAATAGCTGTTGATACCCAATTTTTCCTCAAAATATTTTCAAACCTGTATATAAGCTTCCAAAATCACTCTTTGCAATAATGAATATTTTTCCTAATTTTTCCATATTTTTATCTAAATTATTTCCCTATTTATTTAATATTTTATATTTAAATAACTCATAAATTGTGCCCCAAATAAATCTCAAAATATTTTCCAACTCAGTATGTCATTTATAATCACCTTTTATTTATTTCAGTTATTTCATAAATTGGCTAATTGAGTCTTATTTAATTGCAATTACAATTATTTTGCAATTATGGCCTAATTAGACTTCTTGTACCTTTAAAATTTGAATTTACGTTCCTTACATTTTTAATATTGTCTAATTATTGTAATTATACTTGTTTGAACTTAATTTCATTTTTTATACACTAATAGTTATTTTAATTAATTAATTATCTAATTATTTGGTATTTAACACCTAGCCCCCTTTCATTTAAAATTTAGCCACATTTTAAAACCCAAATCCCAACCCATCAGATGTAACGACTCGGTCTGTCGTTACGTGAAACCTGCATTATAACTGTTGTTATTGACTCATTATAGATTGGTTATTCTATTCTTATCATTATAGATTGGTTATTCTATTCTTAATGTGTTAGAGTTGATAGGCTTGAAATCGGAATGGTTAAATAAGAACTCAGGCACTTAGTCCTTAAAAAAATAGCCTTAGAATGGGAAAAGGTCAACTAAGAGTTGACTTATTGGTAAACGACCTCGGA
>MDKH01085633.1:0-10814 GCA_005239495.1 Nicotiana undulata | reverse complement strand
ACAACCCTGCCTATCAAATGCGTCGATCATGGTCGCTACCGACATGATTAGACATGGATACAGGCCCGGAAAGGGGCTCGGGGTGTCCTTGCAAGGTATCACTGAACCAATTTCTCTATCCGTCGCTGAAAAATTCTTCGGCATAGGTTTCCAAGCCTCAGAAGCCGATGTGGAATGGGCAAACGCTAGAAAGAAAGGTGGTTGGGATTTGCCTCAGCCAGTTCCCCACATTAATGAAACTTTCATCGAACCACAATATGTCAAAGAAGAGGAAGAGGCCTTTACCAGCCGAAGAAATCGAGGGAATCTGCGAGGCCATGAAATAGATTTTGTATGAAACTAACATGGTCTAGTTGGGAGAAGGATCAAGCACCGCTGAGGTTCAATACATGGACCCAAACACCAAGTTGCAGAATTGGAAGGCTACTCCATTCCCCGTCAGGCGGGAGACTCGGTAGTTCAGTTTTGCCATCTTTCCTGAACTATGAGTTATTTCAGGGTGTAACTCAAGTTTTTTTTAATTTACTGTTTTTTTTGAATTCCAATGTAAATCCTACTATGTTCAAATTCAATGAAATGAAATCAAAATTTCATAGCCTATTATCCCTTCTGATTTTTTGCTTATTTTTCTCATTTTCAGTCCTAATAATGCGGCTTTAAATAACATGACATGCTTGCGGACTTCATGCTCTGATCTTAATACGTTGTCTAACCTCGAAATAATGAGTCAAGAACCGGAATATGACGAAGAAGAGGCTTTTAGGGAAATAAATCGAGAATTAGATCAATTCGAGAATAAGCCTAAGCCGAACTTAAATGAAACAGAACCTGTCAACTTGGGTAGTGCGGAAGAGGTTCGAGAAACCATGATAAGCGTCCACACTGATGAAAGAACTAAGGACGCTTTGATTCAACTTCTACTTGAGTTCAAAGACGTGTTTGCTTGGTCTTACGACGACATGCCCGGACTAAGTGTAGATTTGGTGGTACACAAATTGCCGACCTACCCCGGTTATCCACCCGTCCAACAAAAGCAGAGGAAATTTAAAACAGACATGAGTGACAAAATCAAAGAAGAGGTCACTAAACAATTAAAAGCGGGAGTGATCCGGGTGGTCCAATACACTACCTGGCTGGCCAATGTGGTTCCAGTACCCAAAAAGGACGGAAAAGTCAGAGTATGTGTCGATTACCGAGATTTGAATAAAGCAAGCCCTAAAGATAACTTTCCACTGCCAAACATACATATCCTGGTTGACAATTGTGCCAAGCATGAGGTACAGTCTTTCGTGGATTGTTATGCTGGATACCACCAGGTACTGATGGATGAAGAAGACACAGAAAAGGAAGCTTTCACTACACCCTGGGGCACCTATTGTTACCGAGTCATGCCGTTCGACCTTAAGAACGCCGGGGCAACATACATGAGGGCCAGGACCGCCATTTTCCATGAAATGATGCATCAGGAGATTGAGGTGTACGTGGATGATGTGATTATCAAATCTAGGACGCAAGAGGACCATGTCCAGCATTTGAGAAAATTCTTCGAGCGCCTGCGCAAGTATGATCTGAAACTAAACCCGGCCAAGTGTGCCTTCGGAGTTCCGTCTGGGAAATTACTGGGGTTTATAGTCAGCCGACGGGGCATCGAGCTAGACCCGACAAAGATAAAATCTATTCGGGATCTTCCACCACCAAGAACCAAGAAGGAGGTCATGAGCCTGTTAGGCAGGTTGAATTACATCAGCAGGTTCATTGCTCAGTTAACGTCCACTTGTGAGCCTATATTCAAGCTGTTGAAGAAAGATGCAGCCATCAACTGGACAGACGAATGCCAGAATGCTTTCGACAAAATCAAAGAATATTTGTCGAACCCGCCAGTGCTAGTCCCACCAGAACCAGTAAGGCCTCTATTCTTATATCTAACGGTGTTAGAAAATTCCTTCGGGTGTGTTCTCGGGCAACATGACGCAACCGGGAAGAAAGAACAGGCCATATATTACTTGAGCAAGAAGTTCACAAGCTACGAGGCCAAGTATACGTTTTTGGAAAGAACATGCTGCGCTCTAACTTGGGTCGCTCAGAAACTCCGGCATTATTTATTGGCTTATACCACCTACCTCATAACTAGGTTGGACCCTTTAAAGTACATATTCCAAAAGTCGATGCCTACCGGGAGATTAGCTAAGTGGCAGATTCTGCTCACCGAATTCGACATAGTCTACGTCACTCGTACGGCTATGAAGGCCCAGGCTTTGGCAGATCACTTGGCGGAAAACCCTGTCGAGGATGAGTACCAACCCCTAAGTACATACTTCCCAGACGAGGAGGTAAATTCAATCGAGATAACTTCTGAGGACGCCAACACTTGGAAAATGTTCTTTGATGGAGCTGTAAATGCAAAAGGTGTTGGGATCGGGGCAATCCTGATTTCACCTACGGGACAACACTATCCCGCCACAGCCCGCATTCGATTCTTTTGTACAAACAATACTGCCGAATACGAAGCTTGTTTAATGGGTATGAACATGGCCATCGACATGGATGTAGAAGAGTTATTGATCATGGGAGACTCGGATTTGATCATCAAGCAGGTTCAAGGAGAGTGGGAAACCCGGGATGTTAAGCTCCTTCCATACAGACAACATGTGGAAGATCTTAGCAAACGATTCAAAGCTGTCGAGTTCAGATATATTCCTCGATGCCACAACGAGTTAGCCGATGCACTGGCTACTCTAGCGGCAATGCTGCCATATCCGGGTAATGTTCACATCGACCCATTGGAAATTCAAATCAAGGAAAGACATGGTTATTGCAACACTGTCGAAGTAGAGCCCGATATCCGACCATGGTATCACGATATCAAAAGATTCTTGAAAATAAGAGAATATCCAGAGCAGGCCAATGGGGACCAAAAGAGAACCATCCGGAGACTCGCCAGCAGTTTCTTCCTAAGTGGGGAAGTACTGTATAAGAGGACTCCGGATCTGAATCTATTAAGATGCATAGACGCCAAGGAAGCCGAAAAGATTATGAACGAGGTGCACTCAGGAGTATGCGGTCCCCACATGAACGGATACGTCCTCGCAAAGAAAATCTTGCGGGCTGGGTATTATTGGATGACCATGGAGAAAGATTATTTTAGCTTTGTCCGGACATGCCACAAGTGTCAAATACACGGCGATTTGATTCACGCCGCACCATCAGAATTACATCCTATGTCAGCACCTTGGCCGTTTGTGGGGAATGGATGTCATCGGGCCAATCGAGCCAAGAGCCTCAAACGGGCACCGATTTATTTTGGTCGCCATTGACTATTTCACGAAATGGGTCGAGGCAGTCACATTCAAAGCTGTAACTAAGAAAGCAGTGGTGGATTTCGTGCACTCTAATATCATCTGTCGTTTTGGTATCCCAAAGACTATCATTACCGACAATGCCGCAAATCTAAACAATAACTTGATAAGGGAGGTATGTGAACAGTTCCAAATCACACACCGCAATTCCACCCCTTACCGGCCAAAAGCTAATGGCGCCGTTGAAGCGGCAAACAAAAATATTAAGAAAATCCTTAGGAAAATGATTCAAACTTCCAGGCAATGGCACGAGAAATTGCCCTTCGCATTACTGGGATATCGCACGACAATGCGCACGTCAGTTGGAACTACTCCTTATCTATTGGTCTATGGCACGGAAGCCGTAATACCCGCAGAAGTCGAAATTCCCTCCCTCCGGATTATTGTCGAAGCAGAAATTGAGGATGACGAATGGGTCAAGACCCGATTGGAGCAATTAACGCTAATCGATGAGAAAAGGATGGCCGCAGTTTGCCACGGGCAGTTGTACCAACGAAGAATGGCCCGCGCCTACAATAAGAAAGTGCGGCCTAGGAACTTTGAAGTAGGGCAACTTGTGTTAAGACGTATCCTCCCACACCACGAAGAGGCGAAAGGAAAATTCGCCCCAAATTGGAGAGGTCCGTATATCATAAGGAAATTGCTTCCTAAAGGAGCATTGTATTTGGGAGACATCGAGGGAAATGACCCCGAAACGGCTGTCAACGCAGATGCAGTCAAAAGGTATTATGTTTGACCTCGTCCGGATGACAACACGGTTGATCGAAATGATGAAGGCTTCTCATTCATGCTACCCCAAACACTACCATTTTGTAAACCCTTTGATCCGGTTACTATTCTTTGACTAACCTCCTTGGAACAAAAAAAAAAAAAAATCAAAAATCAAAAGAAATCAAAAGCAAAACAAAAATCGAAACAAAAACAAAAATGTAAGCCTGAACTACGTCTGACTTGATTCCGAAAGGATACGTAGGCAGCCTCTCCCTGGGGTTCAGTCACACCAAAATAATAAATCCATATTTCCCCCAAAAGTTTAAGCTGGGGCAAGTGTTGAGATTCGGCAATGATTCGTCTGAAAGTTCCAAGGTTGTAATTCACTACAAATTCTTTTACCCCAAATCCTATTCAAGTCCTTCCGATCGATCGACAAAGAAAAGCCAGAATGGGAAGATACATCTATCTGGACCTCATACAAGCAATAAGAGAAATTAAAATGAGAGAGTCTTATCGGTGAAAACCCACACGGGCACCGTAAGGCGACAGTGAGCAGAGAAATCGAAAATGAGAGAGTCTTGCTAGTGAAAACTCGCAAAGAGCACTACAAGGTGACAGTGAGAAGAGAAATGAGAGAGGTTAGTCGGTGAAAACCCGCAAAGGGCACCACTGATCGAAAAGAGGATAATTGATCACTGACATGGAAACAGTCCAGGGCAAGGTTTCTCAATCTCGAAGTAATAGTTGTGATGAATTTCTGAGAGTCGGACGGTTTACACGGGTCAGGCATCCAGTCCAAAAGGCATGTCATGTTCATTGAAGTCCGCATGAACTCCAGATGAGTCCTTCTCTCCTTTCCCCGAAAGGGACACCTCTTGTTTAAATTCATTGTCCATTATATCATTTATTTTTCTTTTGAATCCCTTTCAGTCTTACTCTATTCCTAAACTAAGGCAAAGAAAGGATGGCAAGATTGATTTACAGGGTTCTCATTTGACACGGGCTAATATGCAAAAGGCACCCAGCCTCGTCAGGGGCATCAAGTCGATCTCGACTGGCCATGGCGGCCGATGCTACAAATTCAGAACCCTTGAAGGAGAAAATAAAATTGAAGTGCCTATAAAGGCGAATAAAGTTGAAAGGTTGAGTCCCACGTGGCTAACCATCTCGGCAAGGTTTGAAAAGCCGAAATATTCCAAATGCCCTAAAGTTAAAGTTGGAAGAAAAGTCAGAAATGAAAGGCCAATAAAAGCGAAATAAAGTTGGAAAGGATAAGTCCCGCGACTAACCGTTGCAGCAGAATTTGAGGGGCCAAAACTTCCCCGATACTCTGGAAATCCAGAAGAAAAAAGCAAGTGAAAGGCCTACAAAGGCAAAACAAAAATGTTGGGTCCCACATGACCGATCGCCCTGGTAAAATCTGGAAAATCCAAGGTCCCCGGGATTAGAGATGAAACCCAATCCCCAGCAAGCAAGTGGTTGAGATCTTCGTAAAAAGATTTGAGATCAAGCAGTTGAAAATCAAGACCGCAAAACCAACCACCATTTCAAACTAACAAATTGTTCTTCGTTTGAAAATCTGAAATAGGTGCAACTCAAAAGCAACCGTGCAAAAAGCAGGCACGACCAAAAGGAACTGCGCAAGAGCTAGAAGGAGATCTGCAACAACAACTCTAGAAAGGGAAGTTTTCTCCAAAATTCTTTCCCACATTCATTCAAAATAAAATGAAAAGAAAAGAAAAGAAAAGAAGAGAACGATGTTGAAAACAATACAAACCTAAAGTGGTATAGGGTCTCCAATCCCCAGCTACACCTTTCCCAACATAGGATATTCCATTCCTTAGTTGATGCCAACATAGGGTCCCACTCCCTAGTTGATGCTGACATAACCCGATGGTTATTCCAACATAGGGTCCTACTCCCTAGCAGACACCGGCATAACCTGGTGATCTTTCTGACAACAGCATAACCTGTTGATCATCTCCTGATACTGGCATAACCCAGTAATCTCTTTGCCTCCGGGCAATAGCATAACCTGTTGACCTTTCCGGATACCGGCATAACCTGGTGATCTTTTTTTCCTGACAACAACATAACTTGTTGATCATTTTCTTGACGCTGGCATAACCCAGTGATCTCTTTTCCCGGCAACAACATAACCTGTTGACTTTTCCAGACACCAGCATAACCAGGTGATCTTTTCTTGACAACAGCATAACCTGTTGATCATGTCCTGACACTGGCATAAACCAGTGATCTCCTTTTCCTCAGGCAACAACATAACCTGTTGACCTTTCCAAACACCGGCATAACCTGGTGATCTTTTCTTGACAACAGCATAACGTGTTGATCATATCCTGACACTGGCATAACCCAGTGATCTCTTTTTCCCCAGGCAACAGCATAACCTGTTGACCTGTCTAGACACCAGCATAACCAGGTGATCTTTTCTTGACAATAGCATAACCTGTTGATCATGTCCTGACACTGGCATAACCCAGTTATCTCCTTTTTCTCAGGCAAAAGCATAACCTGTTGACCTTTCTAGACACCGGCATAACCTGGTGATCTTTTCTTGACAACAACATAACCTGTTGATCATATCCTGACACTGGCATAACCCAGTGATCTCCTTTTCCCCAGGAAACAGCATAACCTGTTGACCTGTCCAGACACCAGCATAACCATGTGATCTTTTCTTGACAACATCATAACCTGTTGATCATGTCCTGACACTGGCATAACCCAGTGATCTCCTTTTCCCCAGGCAACAGCATAACCTGTTGATCATATCCTGACACTGGCATAACCCAGTGATCTCCTTTTCCCCAGGCAACAGCATAACCTGTTGATCTGTCCAGACACCAGCATAACCTGGTGATCTTTTCCTGACAACGGCATAACCCGTTGATCATGTCCTGACACTGGCATAACCCAATGATCTCTTTTTCAGGTAACAACATAACCTGTTGACCTTCCCAGACACCATCATAACCTGGTAACCTTCTTTCCTGACAATAGCATAACCTGTTGATCATTTTCTTGACACTGGCATAACCCAGTGATATCTCTTCCCGGCGATAGCATAACCTGTTGACTTTTCCAGACACCAGCATAACCTGGTGATCTCTTTCTTGACAGCGGCATAACCCGTTGATCCTCCCCCCCAGACATCGGCATAACTCGGTGATCTTTTCTAACAACAGCGTAATCTGTCAATCCCCTTCCAACATCGGGTCTCCAACCCCTAGTTGATCTTACCTTTGGGCATAGGGTATCCATCCCCTAGTCTGCAATAACTTCGGGGCACTGCTCCCAGCTTTTCATCACTTTCCATAATACAGTAGTATAGATTCGTTTACAATAACTCATGAAATTTCCTAGTGGAAACTGGGGCAGAAAATTTCGTTCGTTGTTTTCCTTCGACTTTGTGCAGATTACATTTTAGGATAATGGATTCGAGACGACCCAAAAGAAGAAGTTTCGATCCGGAATAATAAAACAAAAGGAGAAGTCTGAATCCAAAATGCAGACACGGGGAAGATATGTACTACTTAGGACGAGATTGAAGTCATCCGTCCGGTACATCCTTCCTTGATCCAAAGAACGATAAGACGAAACCAGCACCTGCAGTTAACGAGCATCAAGATCCAAGTCAAAGTCAGTAGAAGATCAAAACTCAAGACTAGGTCTTAGATAGTAATCTTGTAACTAGCGGTTGATAGGTTTAGTTAGCCTGTCGTTTTGTTCATTTTGGGTGTAATAAGGAGATCAGCAACAGTAACAACAGCAACCGCAGCGAAACCACAGTTACTCGGTAGTCCCAGCTACCAAAACTTCCAGAACTACACTAACCTGATTCCTTTATAGCCAAGGATATGTAGGCAACCTCGGAAGCAAGGTTCGGTCAAACTTTTCAACAAAAAAAATGCTTCACAATGGAACATATGAATGGGTAAAAGTCGTTTATTGCTGCTCACTTTGTCTTTGCCCGAAAACTCTTCGTGTTTTCGAACAAAGAGGGGCAGCTGTGAGCGCGTGATTTTTGCTCGCCATATCCTCCTATAAAATCTCAATGAATTATTTGATTTCATGAATTTTGTTTGAATTTTAGTGATTAATTGTGAATTATTTGCATTCGCATATCCGTAATTCACCTCCTTTTTTTTAATCGTTAAAAATTACGTCACTACTATTAAGGAATTATGAAGTCATTATTTGTAATTAATTGAATCAAATAATAGACGAATGATGGTTATTTGACGTAATGTAGTTGTCAACAACTAATTACTAATATTAACCGTTTTTATCCAATGAAATCACGGATTTAATTAAGAATATAAAATTAGTAATTTTATGTTTAATTAATCCATGAAGCGAAGTCAAAATTAGTTGTTACATTCTAGTTTAATTAGGATTAGTATTAATTAAATTGAAAATTTTAACTAGGTTTAAAATAGTGAAGAAAATCGGACCTGGGCCAAAACAACCAAGGCCCAATTAAATTCTCTACACTACCCAAACGACCCAAGCCCAAGTCCCCACCGGCCTGTCCAGCCCCAATCCCAAACGACCCCGTTTTAGCCCTCCTTCATCCTCAGCCGTTGGATCTCATTGATCCAACGGTCCTAAACCCCCACACCCCAATAATATTTAACTGTCCCATAAGCCCCTACCCCCCCAATCTCAAAGTCTAATACCCATTCCCCCCACTCGTCTCCCACCTCTCTCTATGAGACCAGCCGTTTCCGCCACAACCCGACCACAGACCGCCGTAGCCCCGCCGTCTGCCACCCTAGCTCCGCCGGCCGGAAATCGCCACCGGCGGCGGAGGTTCTCCAATCGACCCCAAAATTTCACCCTATAGTCTACTCCACCTCCCCAATCACCCCCTAGGTTTAGTTTTCTAAAAAAATCACTCAATTTTGATTAATTTCAAATCTGAAAAGTCCGAAAACCTAACCTTTTCTACAAAGACGGCTCGAAGACTTCTAATAGATCCAACCTACACGGATCGATAGTTCTCAACGAGGACTATTGATTTCTGTGGGTTTGAGCCATTTTCAAACCTCACCGGAGTCCGGCCAAGTTCCGGCAACCGTCAATTTTTCCGGCCAAAACGACCGTACAGGTAATTCCCCCTCCCTTCTATGTGTTTCGTGCACGAATATGCATAGTTTAATCAGTATTTTTTTTCTTCTTAATGTGTTACTGTTTTCAATTATCTTCTTTTACATTGTTCATGTTTGATTAGTTCGAAACCCCAAAGCATATTTTTCTTTTGATGAACCTGTTCTTAGCCTAGATTTGTTTGTTTATTTCCTTGATCCGTTTCAATTAATTATGTTCTATCGTAGGCGTTTGGAGTTAATCAAATCAGTTTTCTTACGGTGCTAAGTAATTTAGTTAGGTTTCGATGTCACCTTGAGCCTTAAATCCATTTCATGACAGTCATGTATTCATCCTTGTTTAGAGTCCCTGTCATGATTGATAAAAATTTTCTCCTATGAATTTGTTTGTTCGTCAATATGACAGATTAATTAGTTCAGTTGAGATACATATAAGGTTTCTGGAGTCCTTTTGCTAAATTAGTCTCCTAAATCTCCTGTCTCATTAATCAAATCTGATCCTAATGAGTTAATTACCCTTGTCAATCCCAAGCTTTGGACATACTAGGATAGTTAAACCATATAAATAGGGATTAATCAACCAATTAGGGTAATACTTAGTTCTAAACCAGTGTATCTTGGTTTAACCTAGACCTATCAAGACTAATTCAGTTAATAATAATTTCCTAAAATAACTTGTTTTAACTTAGGTTTATAATCTCTTAAACGACTAACTAGGTCCTAAGGTCTGTCCAAAATAATTAACTTAGGGTTAATTAACTAAAACAAATCATTTAACCTAGGCTCCATGACTGGTTAAGTCTCTGATTTTTAGTAACTAATTAGACTGAATCATTTAACCCAGGTTAACTAGACTAACTTAACCAATTAACTTCTAAATGGTTAACTCAGCCCTAGTTAAGAACAAATAATAGTAAACTAAAGGACCTAACTAGTGTTAGTTAACTAGAGTTAAATAATAACCCAAGTAAGTAACCATAGTTACCTAAGGATAAAAGTATGGACTCCAAAGGGTATATTAGGTAATGTATAGTAAAAAATCAGATTTTTTAAGGGTAGAAAGGTCTTTAATAGGTGAGAATATTCTAGAATAGGGGGCAGCTGTCCAAAAAGATAAGGTTGACAACTGCCCTATGTACTATTATGTACTATTTGCAGCTTTTTGAATGAGGGATATTCCAAAAGATACCCCATTCCCAAATACCTATAAAGGGACCCTCTCTTCACACTTTAAGGACCTTTTTTCTGTCTAAAAAAGCGGCTAAAAAAAGTCCAAGGGCAGAATTCCACACACACACACATACCATTCTAAAAATACATGAAAAGTTGAAAGAAAACAGAAAAAAAAGGGCAGCATTTACTGAAAAATAAAAGTCAGTAGAAAAAATAAATCTGGTCATCTTGGAACAAAAAGAAAAATGAGTGTTGTTTTGGATTGAGAGTTCTCTTCTATTTCTTCCTGGTTTTCCTCTGGTTTGCTGGCTGTTGTTGCTGCTTTATTTTTTCATCCCTCTCCTAGCTGATTTCTTCTTGTCTTGTCCTTTATTTGGTTAAGACTTCTCTGCTTTTCTCTTTAAAGGTATGTAACATTGAACTTTTATATGAAATATTTAAA
>MDKH01033465.1:0-38084 GCA_005239495.1 Nicotiana undulata | reverse complement strand
TTTTGGTTTTAGTAGCAGCATTGTAGCAGCAGTAAACATGTTTTGGTTTTACTGCAGACTCTATGATAGGAGAATGACATATAACATTATATGTTTTGTTTTTGTGTTTTAGTTTTACTGTAGAACTAATATTACATCAGTTCTGGTAGCAGTTTTAGTAGCTGTAAAACTAATATTAAAACAGTTAAGTTTTCACTTTAATATGCAGTGGTGTTTGCACATCAGTTTCGTTTGCCACCAGTTTAATATGCAGTGGTGTTTGCACAGCAGTTTTGTTTGCTCATTATGTATTGTGCGCAACAGTTTAGTTTTCACAACTATGGTTGTTTAATATGCAGTGATGTTTAATATACAGTGATGTTCGTTTTAGCATGTATTGTGCTCTTTAGTGTACCCAACAATAATTGTATCCAGCAGTTTAGTTTACACCACTGTTTAGATTGCTGGGTAGTTGGTTTTAGTATGTATTGTCCTCTTTGGTGTAGTTCGCAAATAATTTAGTTTGCTGGACAGTTTAGTTAAACTGCTGTGATAAGTTAAACTTCACATGATTTAATCCATGAAGGTACAATCGAAATATCACATGTGCAGTTCCAACTCCATAAAGAAAACCAAATGTCAATCAAGTTAAAAAGGAGGAAGAATTTAAAAAGCAATCATAATATAAGCCCAACAACTTAAATAACTTTTCATGAAACATATATGCCAATAACCACCATTATAAGTTCTGGCGCTTGCCAATAAACAAACAGGTGCTTTCATATCATGGTTATACGTAACACAAGAACATGCATAAAGAAGATGAAACAGGAGGAATGATTAAACCAAAATACTATAACATATTAAACCAACATACTACAATATACGAAACAACCATACATTAACTTCATTATCCCTATAACTAAACCCAAATACTACAAGAACATACATTCACCTCATCATCCCTACGACAACCAAAGAAAATAACAAAGCCCTTGAAACCAAAATGATAGTTATCATCTTCTTCACTTTGACCTCTAAATTACTAATTTTTTCAGCTTTCACAAGTTGAAATTGCTCATTTAGTCAAGTTTCATCTTCAAACTATGCCTTTCAACCGTGATAACATCTTCCATTTCATCAAACAAGTTCTTATAGTTGTCCTTTAGGCTTTAATAGCATCCTCGAATTCCTTAACTTTCATCTTCATATGGCCCCTTTGAACCATCGTAACTTGTTCCATGAGGTAAACTTTATTTCTCAAATTGTTCCTCTCAACTTTAGTAGCATCAAGTTTAATTTTTAAATCTTTGATCACCATCTTGACGAGGGAGCTCTTCGTTAATCCATTCAAAAAAATCGCAAGAACTAACCTACATCATATCAAAATTTTCAATGAAAATATTAGTCATTTTTTGTACATAAATAGTAAAAATCAAGAACGACCTAACTCGACAAAAGAAGATAAATCAGATAAATCGACCAAAAATAAAATAAATTCAAAACTAACCTTGGATCTTGGACATTTGTAGAACCTTCTCCCAGCAATTGGCGTCTGACCAAACTATCAAATATAGTGCAATCAATCCGCAATGACACCTTCTTGCATATTGAATTTCATGTGCATTCACAAGTAAATCAGACGTTAAGCAGAAATTTTGAAGAGAAAATGAAGATTTTTAAAATTGGGGAACAATGACAATTAGGGTTATGGGAATTGGTGAATATCGGTATAAGAAAGAGATTCGCTTATGTGGATTCCATGTAAACTAATTAATGCCAATGATAAGGCTTATGTGTTTAGCCGTTAGGTTGAAGGCATTATTGGCCCAATTTGCTAACGTGGAGGATTTTAATGGCCCAGTATACTAACGTCGGACAAAATAATTATTTCTGTACTTCATACTTTAACTATGTAAATTTTATGGTTGGTCATTCAACTTTGTGTTCATTACCCAAAAGTTACTTTTCTTTCTTTTGTTACATAAAAGTCATTCGATTTTATGTTCATTACCCAAAACTTATTTTTCTTTCTTTTGTTACACAGAAATCATTTAATTATGTTCTAATTATCACAATAATCAATTTGACCAGATTTTACAATTTTTTTATGCTTCACATGAAAAGTCTATTATTTCCTTGATATTATAAGTTTTCTCATTTATGTAATAACTTCTACTTACTATATAATATACTTTTACCCAGATAATTTATTTATAATTAAAATATCTTGATATTATTTATTTGTTATTTTTAAAATATATTCGTACATTTAATTTTGTTTCTTAACGTTTATTTTCAATATATATAAGTACCATTATTAAATTTGTCAGTAATATTACCATGAACAAATCTCAAGTCTACGTTTTTAACCATATTTTATGAAATATTTTAATAAAAATTATAAAATCAAAGCTCACTGATTTATTAGCCAAGCCTTACTCATTAATCCAATAAATAAAATACCCGTATTTAACATAATGGCACATCAAATTAATACTTTCAAATAAATAATATTAACAGATAAAACTTTAAAAAACTTAATATTAAACACAAATATTCTCAAAACTTTTTTTTTATAATTTGTATTGACTATAAAAAACTATCATTTGTTAAAAAAATCTGTTTGTTATTATTTCAAATAAATATTTTTATGGATTTTATATTTAAAATATGTTTATGTTCAAATATGATTAAATAAATTGAGTGCCGTAAAAAAATTAAATGTATGAATATATCATAAAATAATAAATAAAATAATTTAAAGTTATTTTAATTATAAGTAAAATACTTAGGTATAAATATATTATATAATATATAATATAGAAGGTAAAACATAAATGAGAGGATATATAATGTCAAGGACATAATAGACTTTTCAAGTAAAAGTATTATAAAAGTTAGTCAGGGTGACCGTTGTGATAAATAGACCAAAGTAAAATAATTTTTGTGTAAGAAAAGAAAGAAAAATGACTTTTAGATAATTAACACAAAGTTGAATAATTTTTACGTAACAAATAGAAGAAAATTGACTTTTGTCGTAATGAACGTAAAGTTGAATGACCGCATATAAAAATTACTCTGTAACCAATATTCCAAAGAATAATTATATATGCACATATATATTATATAAATATAAATATAATTAATACCCGCTTAGGTATGTAATATGTTAAAATTAATAAAGTTTAATTAAGAAAATAACTTAAAAGTTCACTCTAAAATATGTGTTATTACATAGTATAAGAATGTTGCATACAAAATTTAAAGTCATTTAATAAAGATTTGGATTGGTTCACCATTGTTGAACAAGATTAAATAAGTGGGTTTAAATTTTGAATTTGGTTTGGTGAGAAATTTTAAGTGAGTATTATTTAGACTTATTAGAAACAGTATAAAGAGATTGTATATAAAATTTGAAGTCACTTAATGAAAATTTGGACTAGTTTTGGACCAGAATTGTGCAATTGAAAATCATGGAAGAAGTTCGTCTATAAACGATTGTATAAAGATATATGAAAGTATATAAGAGATGTGTATACATCCATATACACAATTATACAATAGTATACATCATACAAAAGAAGATTTCGTCTTCTTGCTTGCGTTTCTTCTGAAATTTAACTAAAATCTTGTACTCCTCATATTTTTAATCAATTAAAATAACACCCAATCCAAACAACTAATAAACTCCATGTTCCATATCTACATTGCACCTAGGATGTATATGCAAATCAAGGAAAGATTAATTAATAGTTACTGACCTTGGATGAAACTCGGTGTAGAATTCAACTGGACATTCATTTCTTTTGGTGGATTTCAAATTTTGGGACGAATTTTCGCGAAGAAAAATTATTACCTCAAACTTCAAAAGAGATTCAATAAAGTTTTCCAATTACAATATTCAATGTTCTTTACTCCAACAATAGTAATGTCATTTTCATTTTATTCCCAAAAAATGTTCGAAGATATATGCTCCGCAACATGATAATTTCGAAACCCCTCAGATTAGCCACTATGTACATAAGTTATTTGAGCAGATGTTTGTTTTCATGTGGTAGCTGGTGGTGGCTAAACAAAGTAAAAATCTCAAATAGGGGTTAAATCGGATAATTTTTCTTCCAGATTGTATTATAGCGTAATTGTTCCAATCCAAAAATGTGTTCCTAATATGTCTTCAAATTATTATTAACCGTTCAAGAGGAAATGAAGTATGTGCAATTATAGAATTTTGCGTATAAAATATTTCATATCACGTACTAATATATGAAGATGGAAAAGTTATGGTCTGCTAATTAGTGGACTAATTACGCTATATTTAATTGGCTCAGAGACGTACATTAACTTATAAGTAATAAAATAATATAATGAGATCAACACAAGCTCCAAAAATATCAAACATAAAGTCACTAGTTTGAATTGTGAATCTAACTCATAAAATCATATGAAAAAAAAGGTAGAAGAACATGTTCATTATCCTCAAATTTATAAGGCGCAAAACAACATGTACTTTGGTTATATAAACAAATTTAACCAAATTTAAAGCATGTGATTATCTTCTAAAATAACCTAACCAAATAATAGTGTCTCTAACTTATTACACAACTGGAAAATTTTAAGAGTATTTTTTTTAATTCAAAGCCTACCCTAAAAAGCCCTGAGAACTTCGTGAACGCCGTTTTCCCTCACAATTCATTTTCGGCTGACAAACTCACCACTTCCCCGCCATCGTCGATAAACTCCGAACTCTTTTCTTTCGGTCAATTAATTTTTTCTCAGTTAACCTGAATTCTTATTGATTTTAAGAGTAATTTCTTATTGATACTAAGTCAGCAGATGTAACGACCCAACCGGTCGTCTTGAGCTCTAGCGCGTCGTTCGGCAGTTTGAAATCATGAGCAGCTTCACTTCAGGTATTATAACCTGCACGTGTGGTCGGAATTAAAAGTTGGGAAGTTCGTAGTGACTTTGAAAAGAGAATTCTCATTTCGGAAACTTAAAGTTGGGAGAATCTGATTAAGGGTGGATTTCGACTAAAAGACCTCGATATCGGGATTTGAAAGTTCCAACAGGTTCGTATGATGATTATGGACTTGGGCGTATGTACGTATCGGATTTTGGATGGCCCGGGAGCATTTCGGCACCTATGATGAAAGATGGCGTTTTGAAAGAATTTCATAAATTTGGGTTGAAGTGCATTTCAATGTTATCGATGTCCGTCTCCGAGTCTGGGAATAACTCGGCATGGTGATTCTGGTATTGGGAGCGCGTCCGGAAGTGGATTTGGAGGTCCATATGTCATTTTGTAGTCATTTGGCGGAAGTTAGAAATTTGAAGGTTTTGAGAAGTTTGACTGGAAGTAGACTTTTTGATATCGGGGTCGGATTTCGATTCCAAAAGTTGGAGTAGATCCGTAATATCAAATGTGACTTGTGTGCAAAATTTGAGGTCAATCGGACGTGATTTGATGAGTTTCGGCATCGAATGTAGAAGTTGGAATTTCAAAAGATCATTAAGCTTGAATTGGGGTATGATTCATGATTTTGGCATTGTTTGATGTGATTTGAGGCCTCGAGCAGGTTCGCGTTATGTTTTGAAACAGGTTGGTGTGATTGGACGGGGTCTTGGGGGCCTCTAGTGGATTCCGGGTGGTTAACAGATCGAATTTGGAGTTTGAGGAATAGCTGAAGCAGCTGGGCATCTGGTGCCATCGCACCTGCGTGAAGAGGGTCGCAGGTGCGAACCCGCAGAAGTGGCACAGTAGTCGCAGAAGCGGAAGAGAGTGAAGGCTGGGAGACCGCAGGTGAAGAAGGTATTCCGCAGAAGCGGACACGCACCTGCGGTGAAGGAGCGGAGGAGCTGGCCTTGGAGGAAAGCTGCACCTGCGAGAATCCTCCGCACAAACGGCTAAAGGACCGCATGTGCGAAGGTCGGGGCTGGGGCAGTGTCCTCTTTAAAACGAAGGGTTTGGCTCAATTCCATTTCATTTCGTCCATGGGAGTCGATTTTGGAGCAATTTGGTGTGATGACCCAAGGAGTCATTTTATGAATTTATACTCCGTTCTAGGCTTAATAGCCCTAAAAGGGTCAATTTTAAATACCTCAATTTGCGCGCGCAGTACGGGTGTGAAACCGGATAGCTTTTATGTGAAAAATATGAGAAATAGTAATTTCTATAGTTAAAATTTGATTATAGTTGACTTTGGTCAACATTTTGAGTAAACAGACCCGGATCTGTGTTCCGACGATCCCGGGAGGTCCACAATAAAATATGGGACTCGGGCGTATACCCGAAAATGAATTGCGAGGTCCCAAGCCTTAGAAAACAAATTTTGGAAGAAATTATTTTGATGAAATCTTTATGAAATAAAGAAAAGAATTTGTGTTTGAAACTATTGGTATCGGGCCCGTATCTTGGTTCCAGAGCCCGGTACAGATTTGTTATAGCATTTAAAGCTTAACTGTGAAATTTGGTGAAAACGGAGTTTATTTGACGTGATTCGAACATCCGGTTGAGAAATAATGAACTTTAAATGTTCTTGAGGAAAATGATGAGCTTTGAGGTTTAATTCATAGTTTTACATGTTATTTTCATGATTTGATCGCGCGAGCAAGTCCGTATGATATTTTTAGACTTGCGTGCATGTTTTGTTTAGAGCCCCGAGGGCTCAGGTGAGTTTCGGATAGGCCAAGGGATATTTTTACACTTGAACTTTCTGCTGTTTTTTATGTTGCTTGCGTTCTCACCCCATTCCTCGCGAACGCACAGGGTAAATTGCAGGGGGTCCCTTTTTGTTATACGCGAACGCACAGCCAGGCATGGGAATGCGGAGGTCACCTGGGATGACCTTATGCGAACGCATGCTGGACTATGCAAACGCACAAGGTAAGATTGGGCCTGGGGGAGGGGAGCCCAAATACACTATGCGGACGCAACCCCCCCCCCCCCCCCCCCCCCCCCCATGCGAACTCGATGGTCAGCTCCCCCGTACCCTATGCGATCGCGGCATGCCCTATGCGAACGCATAGAAGGCCTGCCCAACTATTTAAATACCCTTTTAAAAACGGGCAGACTTCTTCTTCTGTCACGACCCGAATTAACCCTTTGAACGGTCTCGTGATGGCACCTAGTCTCTACAACTAGGTAAGCCTAAATTTGCGGAAAATAAGACAGAATAATAACAGAAACAGTAAAGAAGAAGTAATACTATAAAATTTAGCCGCTCGGTATCTACAACTTTTACTTTTCCAAAACCCAGAATGTCACAAATCACAAGCTCCGTACTACAATAGCTCTATACAAAGGAATGAGGAAAATGTATATATGTATCTATATCTCCTATGTCTATACTAGAGTAGGAAGGGGACTCGTGAGACTCTGCGGACGCGGCAGTATTACCTCGTGGTCTCCTGAGCAGCTCCTAAGATGCGCCTAGCCACAATACTGTGTTCTGGTACCTGGATCTGCACATGGGGAAAACATGCGCAGGAAAGGGCGTGAGTACTCCACAATCGGGACTCAGTAAGTGCCAAGCCTAACCCCAGTCAAGTAGTGATGAGGTCAGGTTGAGGCTCTACTGAGTTTTAAAATAAGTCAGTTATAAGTTTAAGCAGTGAAATATAAATAAGCAATAATAAACAGAATTAACGGAAACGGAAAAGAATAATGAAAGAAAGATAACTCTCGGCTTAGCACAACATATATCTCAACAGTAAATATGCAATGCAGTACAGGGGGAAATCTCCTAGATCTCTGTCCGTAGTTCCAATTTAAATATGCGATACAGTACAGGGGGAAGGTTCCCGGATCTCGGTCCGTAGTCCCAATTTAAATATGCAATACAGTACAGGGGGAAAGCTCCCGTATCTCGGTCCGTAGTCCCAATTTAAATATGCAATGCAGAAGTCTATTGGATACGGTTTAATTAAACAGTTCAAGAAAACAACAGGAAAGAATGAGGTAAAACTACCTAAACATGGTGCAATTAGTAACAAATAAGAGGAAGTCAAGTAAGGACAGGTATACATGCTTATTCCTACGCTAACTACTCAGTTATAACATGAAGCAGTATTATAGTAATGAAAATGAGTTATGTCATGGAAGGAAAAGTGGAATTTTAGCAACAATGACCCATGTACGCACTCATCACCTCACGTACACGGTGTCCACATAACAAAATCAGTATAAAAATGCCTAAGGAAAATCCCCAACACAGAGTTAGGCAAGCCACTTACCTTGACTGCGCTAATCAACTCAATACCACGCTCTTGCCACGAGTATCCGACTACAGGTGGACCAAATCTATTCAATTCGATTGCATAATTTAAATATCACTTCAAGGAGACAAAATAGCTAATTATTTCTAAGCTAATACGCGAAATTAGAAAATTCGCCCAAAAAGTCCTCCGGGACCACGTCTCGGAATCGGGTAAAAATTATATTTTCCGGATGCTCATTCACTCGCGAGTCTAACCATATAAGAATCTCTCAAATCGAAGGTCAAACACCCAATTAAAACTTAGTAATTTGGTATATGAAGTTCATCCCATGTTTCCCATTTTCTACCCACAATTTTCGAAATTAAAGGTTGGATTTAAGATTGGAATCATGGAAATTGATCTAAGATGGATAGAAATCACCTAGGTGCAAAAGTCTTCAAAAATCGCTCCTCCCGAGCTCTCAAATTCAAAAATGGTGAAAATAGGCTTAAACCCTCGAATTGGATTTTAATATTCGATTCTGCCCAGGCCTAAATTGTGAAGTGTGATCACGGTCATAGAGATGCGATCGCATAGGGTAAGCCACACCCTCCTAATGTTGTAACACAGTGCGGTCGCAAACAGCCAGCTGCGTTCGCGGAGCATTCCTGGACTGGACCTTATGCGTTCGCAGCTAAGGCCCACGCGAACGCACAGAGTGAAGCTCCCCTGCCCGGCCCAATAGCCCTTATGCGGTCGCGATCCTCTTATTGCGATCGCACTTAACAAAATAAGATGGGCCCAAACTTACTCTCCGCGATCGCGGCCCAATACTCGCGATCGCACTGAAGGATTATCTGATGCTCAAGAAAACCAGAAACAAGAGAAGTTTTAAGGCAAAAGAAATCCGTTTGAGCACCCGAAACACGCCCGAGGCCCCCGGGACCTCAACCAAACCTACCAACCAACTCTAATACTTCATTTAAACTTGTTCGAGCCTTAAAAGGACACCTCATAACATCAAAATCATCAAATATGCATAGATTCAAGCCTAAGAACTTATGAAAATTTTAAAATCCACATTCGATGCCGAATCACGTCAAAACTCATCCGAATGACCTCAAATTTTGCACACAGGTCATAAATGACATTACGAACCTGCTATCTCTTTTGAAATTCCATTCCGAATCCGATATCAAAATTTCACGCCGAAATTCTAACTTTCGCCAATTCAAGCCTAAATCTACAACAAACCTCGAAAACATATTTCGAACATGCTCCTAACCCCGAAATCACCCAACGGAGCTAACAGAGTCAACGGAATTCCATTTCGGATCCGTCTTCACACATTTCTAGCTACCATCTGATTTCAAAAGCTAAAATCCACATCTAAGGACTATGTGTCCAAAATCACTCCGAATTTCACCACTCAACGCTCCGATGAGTTCCAATAACATAAATGGACATGGGAGAAGCAGTTATTAGGGGATCGAGGTGCTAACTCTCAAAACGACCGACCGGGTCGTTACATCTTCTTCATATTATTTGAACCCCACATCCCTAGGAACGAATTTCTTCACCAAGTATCATCCCCAAGTTGTTGGTAATCAATTTTAAACTTTAATATTTCAATTACTCATTATTTTTCATCACTTTTAAATCAAAAACTAAGAATTTTCATGGTAAAATTTTAGGGTTTTGGGTAGAATTAGGGAATTTTGTAAAAATCGAATCTTTAACTTGAATTGAGGTCGGATTTTGAAACTAATGGTATATTTGAGTTCGTGGGTGAATGAATGAACGTAATTTGATCCGAACCTCGAGTTTAGATCAAGCGGGCCCGGGGTCGGATTTTCACTTTTTTGAGAAAACTTAAGAAAAATTATGATTTTCAATAAAGTTAGTTCCTTTAGCCTTAATTAATGATATTAAGTTAATTATGATTATATTCGAGCAAGTTAGAGCAAGATTCTAAAGGAAAAGATGTAATTGAGCTGTGAGTGGCCTGCGAATTTGAGGTAAGTGCTTGGTTTAACCTTGACTTGAGGGAATAGGAACCTCCAACTTATTTGTTATGTGAGTTTGCATGTGTGTGGTGTATAGGTGAGGTGACGAGTATCTATGCACCACCAAATTGTCTGTTAAACATGATCCCTTCCCCGTTTTCAATTTAATTTATTCATGTCTTAATTGTTCTATGTTCATTATTATTCCTATGATTACTTGGCTTTGTTACTTTGTTGTTAAGTCTCGTTGTAGTTATTTGGGAAGAGTATTGGTTGTTTATTTGGTTTTCTTGTGGTACGTAAAGGTTGAGCAGTTTGGCATTGTTTTACGAGATACATCTTTATGTTCCTGTTGGTTTCATGGTTGAGAGGATATTGATGAAGTTTATGAGAAAATACAGTTTCTTATTTATAATCGTTGAGACAAGAAAATATTGTGAAAGGCTTGGCTTGAATTGTGAAATTTATAAATAAATTGATATGATATGTCTGGTGGGAGCGAGTTGCACGCCGCAATAAGGAGTGATAGGGGTGGATAGGTGGGATCGGGTTTCACGCCGCAACATGAGTAATAAGGGTGATATATTTAGGGAGGAGCAATAAGGGTGGACAGGTCGGAACGGGTTGTACGCCGGAACAAGGAGCAATAAGGATGGACACTTATGTTTTACTGATTTTCAAAGAAAAACAAAGATTTGAAAACTTACCATTTTATTTTACTATTTGTCATATTTTTGCACTGCTTTTATTTAAAGTTAAAGTTTGAAAATTTGAAAATTTATTTGAGAATTGGTTATAGCTGAGACCTGGAAAAGGTGAATGAGTTATTTTCATTGTTGTTGCAGTTATTATTATTTACTTGTTTTAGATTTCCTTCTTGCTTTATTATTTATTATTGTCACAGGTTATATTGTTAATGCCCCACCGTAGCCTCGTCACTACTTCGTCGAGGTTAGGCTCGACACTTACTCATAACATGGGGTTGGTTGTACTGATACTACACTCTGCACTCTTTTGTGCAGATCCAAGTATCGGCCAATAGCAGAGATACTTAGAGCAACTATCCATTTTTTTTCCGGAGACACGAGGTATATCTGCCGGCGTTCGCAGATCCCGAGGGTCTTCTCTTAGTTCATAGAGATTGTTTTATATTTTCTCAAAACAGTTATATTATTTCTTTCAGCCCATTACTTGTAGTATTCTTTAGTAGTTCGTGAATTGTGACACCAGACCTTGGGGTAGTCTTAGAGTTATTTATATAATTAGTCTGTGGCTCGGTTTATTTAATTGATATTATTTTATCTCTTGAATTATTCAGCGTAAATCATTAAATTTAGTTTTTTTTATTATGCCTAAATGGATAATCAATGCAAGATAGTTAAACGAACTCTAACATTGGCTTGCCTAGCGAGGGTGATGTTAGGCGCCATCACAATCCCTAAGGTTGGGAATTTGGGTCGTGACAAGTTGGTATCAGAGCACCAGGTTCCCGAGGGGTTTATTTCTACCCTGCTTCTTCAGGATGCTTTGGTCCGTTTAGTGGGCCGTATGGAGAGTGTGGCCCATACTGGCACATTCCCCGTTGCAGCAGCCGTATCTCAGGCTGGAGGAGGGGTCCAGACTCATGCTACCCACACTCCGGTTTAGACTACTCCTCAGGTTCAGACCCCAGTAGCCAATCCAGTTGGGGTAATTCAGCCAGTTGCACCAGTGCTTCCCGTTAATGGGGCAGCCATGTCTTCAGATGCTTTGTGGAGATTTGACAGGTTTATTAAGCTATTTCATGTCCATTTCAGTGGTGAAACTTCAGAGGATCCTCAGGAATATCTGGATAGTTGTCCTGGGGTTCTGCGTAATATGGGTATTTTGGAGACCAATGGGGTCGATTTCGCAGCTTTTCAGATGACTGGTTCAGCCAAGAAATTGTGGAGGGACTATTTGTTGACTAGGACAGTTGGATCACCTGATCTGACTTGGGATCAGTTCTCTCATCTCTTTTTGGAGAAGTTCTTGCTTGTTACTACTCGAGAGGATAAGCGTCGTCAGTTTGAGCGACTTCAGCAGGGTAGCATGACTGTCACCCAGTATGAGAATGGTTTTGTGGATTTAGCTAGACATGTTATTGTATTGTTGCCCACATACAGAGAGAGGGTCAGACGGTTTATTGATGGCCTTGATCAACTCATCAGGTTGCAGATGGCCAAGGAGACAAGGACCGAGATTTCTCTTCAGGACACGACTAATATAGCTAAGAGGGTTGAGTCAGTTCTTGGGATGGGAGGCCAGGGGTCAGACAAGAGACCTCGTCATTCCAGTAGTTTTAGTGGTGCCTCATCTAGAGGCGGGACTTCATTTAGCAGAGGTCATTCTTCCAGGCCATTCCATTCAGCCCTACAGGTTTCACATGGTACTTCTGGAGATCGTGGTCCTTATATGCCTCTTTCTGCTCAGCCAGTTTACAGTGCTCTTTCAGCCCCTATCAGAGCACCTCCTTTGTAGAGTTATTATCGTGGTCAACCGGTTCGTCAGGGTCAGTCCTCATATCAGGAGTGATGTTTTGAGTGTGGTGAATATGGGCATATTCGGAGAGCTTGTCCGAAGTTTCTGGGTAATCAACATCAGTATCAGGGTTCTCGTGCCATAGTTCCGGCACCAGCTGCAGCACCACCTGCCCAGCCAGCAAGGGGTAGGGGTCAGGTAGTTAGAGGTAGAGTCCATAATGTTATAGGTGGAGGTCAGATAGCTAGAGGTGGAGGTCAGCCCACTAGAGGTGGAGGTCCTCCCAGAGGTGTGGTTCAGGGTGGCGAGGCCCAGCCCCGACTATATGTATTTCCAACCAGGCCTGAGGCGGAGTCCTCTGACGCTGTTATTACAGGTATCATCTCAGTTTGTGATAGAGCTACTTCAGTTTTGTTTGATCCGGGGTCTACTTATTCTTATGTATCATCCCATTTTGCCTCGTATTTGAATGTGCCCCGTGATTCCTTGAGTGTTCCTATTTATGTGTCTACACTGGTGTGGGATAATATTATGGTAGATCGTGTGTATCATTCGTTCGTGGTAGTCATTGAAGGTCTTGAAACTAGTGTGGATCTTTAACTTCTATACATGGTTGATTTTGATGTTATATTGGGCATGGATTGGTTGTCTCCCTATTATGCCATCTTAGACTGTCACGCCAAGACAGTTACTTTAGCATTGTCGGGGTTGCCTCGATTAGAATGGAAAGGGACTCCTGGTCATTTTCCCAACGGGGTGATTTCATATGCCAAGGCTCGTCGCATGGTGGAGAAGGGGTGTTTGGCTTATTTGGCTCATATTCGTGATTCCGATGCCAAGAGTCAGTTCCTATCGTTCGTGAGTTTCCCGAGGTATTTCCTGCAGACCTGTCGGGAATGCCACCCGACAGGGATATTGATTTCTGTATTGATGTGGCTCCGGGCACTCAACCCATTTCCATTCCTCCATATCGGATGGCCCCACCAGAGTTGAAAGAGTTGAAAGAACAGTTGCAAGACTTGCTAGATAAGGGTTTCATCCGGCCTAGTGTCTCGCCTTGGGGTGCACTGATTTTTTTTGTAAAGAAGAAAGATGGGTCGATGAGGATGTGTATAGATTACCGGCAGCTGAATAAAGTTACTATCAATAATAAGTATTTATTGCCGATAATTGATAACCTATTTGATCAGCTTCAGGGTGCTAGGGTATTTTCGAAAATTGATTTGAGATCGGGCTATCATCAGCTGAAGATTAGGGCGTCCGATGTTCCTAAGACAGCTTTTCGGACGAGGTATGGGCACTATGAATTTTTGGTTATGTCATTGGGCTGACTAATGATCCAGCAACCTTTATGGATTTGATGAATCGGGTTTTCAAGCCCCATCTGGACTCTTTCGTGATCGTGTTCATTTGATGACATTCTTATATACTTCCGCAATTGGGAAGAGCATGAGCAGCACCTCCGTATAGCACTCCATACTTTGAGAGATAATCAGTTGTATGCCAAGTTTTCAAAATATGAGTTCTGGTTAGATTCAGTATCCTTCTTGGGTCATATCGTATCAGCTGAGGGTATTCAGGTTGATCATAAGAAAGTTGAGGCAGTCAAGAACTGGCCTAGACCCACTACAACTACGGAGATTAGGAGTTTCTTGGATTTGGCGGGTTACTACCATCGTTTCGTGGAGGGGTTCTCATCCATAGCAGCCCCAATGACTAAATTGACTCAGAAAAGGTGCCCCATTTAAATGGTCGGATGAGTGCGAGGCGAGCTTTCAGAAGCTCAAGACAGCCTTGACTTCAGCACTGGTGTTGGTGTTACCATCAGGTTCGGGTTCTTTCACGGTGTATTGTGATGCTTCCCGAGTTGGACTTGGAGCAGTGTTGATGCAGGATGGCAAGATGATTGCATATGCGTCTCGGCAACTGAAAGTCCATGAGAAGAATTATCATGTTCATGACTTAGAGTTGGCAACCATTGTTCATGCGTTGAAAATTTGGAGGCACTATCTTTATGGCGTCCCGTGTGAGGTTTTTACTGACCATCGCAGTCTCCAGTACTTATTCAAGCAAAAGGATCTAAATTTGAGGCAGCGGAGATGGTTAGAATTACTGAAGGATTATGATGTCACCATATTATATCATTTAGGGAAGTCCAACGTGGTGGCTGATGCATTGAGTAGGAAGGCGGTGAGTAGCCTTGCATATATTCCAGTCGGTGAGAGACCATTAGCTTCAGATATTCAGACATTGGCTAATCAGTTCGTGGGTTGGATATTTCGCCCAGCAGTGTTCTCGCTTGTACAGTCGCTCGGTCTTCCCTAATTAAGCGTATCCGGGAGCGGCAGGATGATGACTCATATTTGATGGTTCTTAGGGACACAGTTCGGCGCGGTGATGCCAAGCATGTTACAGTTGGAGATGATGGTGTTTTGAGGATGCAGGGTCGTATATGTGTGCCTAATGTCGATGGCCTTCGTGAGTTGATCCTTGAGGAGGCTCACAGTTCTAAGTATTCGATTTACCCAGGGGCAACCAAAATGTACCAAGATTTGAGGTAACATTATTAGTGGATAAGGATGAAAAAGGACATTGTTGCGTATGTGGCTCGTTGCTTAAATTGCCAACAGGTAAAGTATGAGCATCAGAGACATGGTGGTTTGCTTCAGCAGATGGAGATTCCTGAGTGGAAGTGGGAGCGTATCACTATGGACTTCGTTGTTGGACTCCCACGGGCTCAGAGGAAATTTGACGCACTTTGAGTTATTGTGGATAGGCTGACTAAATCAACACATTTCATTCATGTGGCAAGTACTTATACTTCGGAGCGGTTGGCTGAGTTATATATCCGGGAGATGTTTGCCATCATGGTGTGCCTGTGTCTATCATTTCTGATCGAGGTACGTAGTTTACTTCACACTTTTGGAGGGCAGTTCAGCGTGAGTTGGGTACCCGAGTAGAGTTGAGTACAACATTTCACCCTCAGACTGACGGGCAGTCCGAGCGTACCATTCAAATATTGGAGGATATGCTCCGCGCTTGTGTTATTGACTTTGGAGGTTCGTGGGATCGGTTCTTGCAGTTAGAGGAGTTTGCTTATAATAATAGCTATCAATCGAGCATTCAGATGGCTCCCTATGAGGCATTATATGGTAGACGGTGCATATCGCTAGTCGGATGGTTCGATCCTGGAGAAGCTCGGTTATTGGGTACAGACTTAGTTTAGGAGGCCTTAGATAAGGTCAAGATTATTCAGGAGAGACTTCGTGCAGCTCAGTCTAGGCAAAAGAGTTATGCCGATCGTAAGGTTCGTGATGTGGCATTCATGGTGGGAGAGAGAGTATTGCTTCGTGTGTCGCCCATGAAGGGTGTTATGAGGTTTGGAAAGAAGGGTAAGTTTAGCCCTAGGTATATCGGGCCATTTGAGATTCTTGATATAGTGGGGGAGGTAGCTTATAGACTCGCGTTGCCTTTAGGGTTATCCTTAGTTCATCCGGTATTCCACGTGTCTATGCTCCGAAAATATAATGGTGACCCGTCCCACGTGTTAGATTTCAACTCTGTCCAATTGGACAAGGACTTGACTTATGAGGAGGAGCCGGTAGCTATCTTAGATCGGAAGGTTCGTCAGTTGAGGTCTAAGAGTTATCCTTCAGTTCGAGTGCAGTGGAGAGGCCAGCCCGTTGAGGCAGCTACTTAAGAGTCCGAGTCGGACATGCATAGTAGATATCCACGCTTGTTCGCCAATTCAGGTAATTTTCTATGTCCGTTCGAGGACGAACATGTGTTTCAGAGGTGGAGATTGTGATCACTGAAGGGGTCATTTTATCAATTTAGACTCCGTTATAGGCTTAATAGCCCTAAAAAGGTCAATTTTAAATACCTCGATTTTACGTGTGCAGTCCGGTCGTGAAACCGAAAAGCTTTCATGTAAAAATATGAGAAATAATAATTTCTAGAGATAAAATTTGATTATAGTTGACTTTGGTCAATATTTTGAGTAAACAGACCCGGATATGTGTTCCCACGATCCCGGGAGGCCTGCAGTAAAATATGGGACTCGGGCGTATGCCCGAAAATGAATTCTAAGGTCCCAAGCCTTAGAAAACAATTTTTGAAAGAAATTGTTTTGCTAAAATCTTTATGAAATAAAGAAAAGAATTTGTGTTTGAAACCATTGGTATCGGGACCGTATCTTGGTTCCGGAGCCCGGTATATATCTTTATAGTATTTAAAGCTTAACTGTGAAATTTGGTGAAAACAGAGTTTATTTGACGTGATTCGAACATCCGGTTGAGAAATAATGAACTTTAAGTGTTCTTGAGGAAAATGATGAGTTTTGATGTTTAATTCATAGTTTTACATGCTATTTTCATGATTTGATCGCACGAGCAAGTCCGTATGATATTTTTAGACTTGCGTGCATATTTTGTTTAGAGCCCCGAGGGCTCGGGTGAGTTTCGGATAGGCCATAGGATATTTTTACACTTGAACTTTCTGTTGTTGCTGGTGCACAACTCTTGTGTGCATTGCGTTTGCACCCCATTCCTCGCGAACGCACAGGGTAAATTGCAGGGGGTCCCTTTTTGTTATACGCGAACGCACAGCCCAGGCATGCGAATGCGGAGGTCACCTGGGCTGACCATATGCGAACGCACAAGGTAAGATTGGGCCTGGGGGAGGGGAACCCAAATACACTATGAGGACGCACCCCCCCCCCTACGCGAACGCGATAGTCAGCTTCCTCGTACCCTATGCGATAAGGGCATGCCCTATGCGAACGCATAGAAGATCATCCCCAAGTTGTTGGTAATCAATTCTAAACTTTACTCTTTAAATTACTCATTATTTTTCATCACTTTTAAATCAAAAACTAAGAATTTTCATGGTAAAAATTGAGGGTTTTGGTAGAATTAGGGAATTTTGTAAAAATTGAACCTTTACCTCGAATTGAGGTCGTATTTCGAAACTAATGGTATATTCGGGTTCGTGGGTGAATGGGTGAACGTAATTTGGTTCGAACGCCGAGTTTAGACCAAGCGGGCCCGGGGTCGGGTTTTCACTTTTTTTAGAAAACTTAGGAAAAATTATGATTTTCAATAAAGTTAGTAATATTATTATTTATATTAGAAAAGGATAATTGAAATAAATGAGATGTTAGACATGTATTTGCAAAATGTTACCTTTGATATTTTTATAAAAATGTATTTACTAATATGAAGATTTAAGTAGTGTAATTTAAAGTTTTAAAAATATTTTTACTATTAAAGAGTAGATATATTTCTTTCCTTTTTATAAATCTTTTGTACCTTTTTATTTTTTTCTACAAACATTAATATTGTCTAATTTTAAATAAAATTATAAAATTCATTATTAAAAATGCGGACCTAAATCAGGGCTTTACGAGTACCCTACTAGAGCCACTAATCCACATTTGATATTCTCAATCAAATTTATAAAGTCTCAATTAAGATAAAACAACAATGACAGGAGTATTAAAGGCAGCGAGTGTGTAATTCAGTTACCAAATGTGAATAAAACTGGTTGAACAAACACGTTCATGGTAGGGCATTAGTCAATGAGGGGCGGTTCAATAGAACTGGTGGCCTAAAACAAAAATATATTAAACGACCCTAAAACTTCTTTTATAAACTCCATAACTACCGAGACACAAAAAATCCTATATGACTTTGATCTAGTGGCGAGAGCACAACTCAAGATGTATGGGTTATGCACACGTAAAGTGATATTGAATTCTTACCTTAAGTGCAACTGGTAAAAGGGTGAGTCCATTATTCATTATGTTTCGAGCCTTGCGATATTTGTCTCGGGGATATCTTAGTTAAAAAAAAGGAGACATAAAAAAACTTGCTTTCAGGTGTGTGCAGATCAATCAAATGTGACAATAAAGAATAGTTAATTTAGAATATTGAATTGAAATTAGAAAGTAAAATCGTGATAAACATGAAAAAAGACTATACATGAATGAAAAAAAATATAATTAATGAGAAGGTAAATATGTTATTTAATTTAGTGAGGGGAAAAATTATTCTTTTAACTCACTCAATTCTGTTATGAAACTATTATTTGTGGATGTCCATTTATTACTCGGTTATAGATAATCTTCCTAAAGAAGATTATCCATTTAGTACTCTGTTGAAGTTTATCTACAAGCAGCTGATGCAGGCAGGTTGCAAGCAACTCAATGAAATGATTTGCAGCAGCTTCTTATTAAACAGACAGGTTGCAAGCAACTCGTGCAGGCAGCTTACAAGCAGCTGAAGAAAAGCCTCGTAGCTGCTTCCTGAAAAGTCTCGCAGCTGCTTCCTTTCTTCTATAAATAGAGGAGATTTCAGTTCATTATGTACATCAGTTTGAAAGTTGAATAATATATCATTCTCTATATATATATACTTGTCTTTGGTTTATTTACTTTACAGTCGTTATTTTATAACACGTTATCAGCACGAGACTCTGCCTTGAGCACTTACTTTGAAAGATGTATTACTATAGTTATCCTCGTCCAAAGGCATCAGTTCTCACTGTAAGTAAGGTCAAACTGTTGTATTTATAGATTTTTACCCTTTTTATAGTTGTTTGAACGATTGATATTTCCTTGGCGTCAGTATTTTATTTCCATATTAGCAAAGTAAGCATGGAAATGATTCCATGTTTGGCTTAAACGTTTTACTATATCACTTTGTCTTTATGAACGACAAATTATTTTTCCTTGTTGCTTTGCTATATTGAAGTAGGTTTGTAGCAAAGGACTTGTGCCATTTATTTTTGCACTTTTATATATTGTTTAACACTAACTATTTGTTGAGTTGAATTAGAAAAAGTCTATGGATATAAATCATATCCAATCGCCATAATTAAGTTCTACTCAAAAGGTTAGTACTTCCTTCATATCAGACATTCCTGTTTTTTTGCTACTAACAATATAATTTTTGTTCATTGGTCCTAAGGAGCATAATTGGTTCATTTGACAATTTATGCCTCAAATTTGTTCTTGAAGAACAAAACTGCAAAGAGACATCAAATATGCTCCTGTAGAGCATCGCTTGAACTCCAGCAGAATTCATATGAAACGTACGATCACCAGAAGTGATTGAATGTTTCGTATATCTCATTGTAACAAAAATTTATTAACCACCATAAGTGGTATATACCCATGACCACCAAAAGTGATAATTTAGGCTTGCGATGGTTACAATGAAGATAAGTTAGAGAAAATTTCTCTCTATTACATATATACCTCGATTTGCTCCTGAAGTAGTAGATATATTAAAAGAGGTCAAACGCCATCACAATTTAATGTGGTTATTGCGCGTTATAATTCCATCTCCTGAAGGAAGAGAACTTTTGATAATATTATTCCATTCCCTTAAGTGAATGTGACAATATTAATAAAGCTTGTAACTATGAATGTGCTCTTAATGCAAATGCATTACGATTCACCTCCAGAAGAGGTAATATGATTGAGAGAATATATACTCAATATTTCGTATTTTAAATTTGCTCCTGAAGAAGTAAAACAATTGAATTTTTCTCCTGAAGCAGGAAAATATTATGAAAGTGCGTGTTTCTTGCTTAAACAAAATAATAAGCTATTCGAAGTTATTTTTGAAGCACATTTTCATTCCCTAGAGTGAATAAAGAAATATCATTACTAATACAAATAGCTATCATATTGAGACTACAAATGATTAGAAGATTGAAAATCTTCATGTTTTCACAATCATAGGGGGTAAAATAATATGTATGTGAGAAGTTACCCGCCTTATTCTTCAATTTGTACTACATCATGTATCACTATAAACCAGAAAATTACTAATGCAAAAGCAGTCACAGTAAACCAGAAGTTTTACCGAGGCAAAAGTAGCTATAGTAAATCAGAAATTTGCTAATACAAAAGTAGCCACAGTAAATCAGAAGTTTACTAATGCAAATGTTTATGCCTTAGTAAACCAGAAGCTTACTAAGAGATAGCACGTGCAATTATAAACTTCAAGTTTTCATTTGCCATTTTTAAATGAGCTATTTGAGAATTCAAATAAGCATATATTGAAGAACTAGAAGATTCTTCAAGAATTTTCTTATGTTGTTTTGTTCTCATAATAAATTGATTATACCAGCTAAAGTTGGGACTAAGACCATAATTTGAAATATATGAAAGGTGAATATGAGTTCATTCACCTATCATGTGAACCACTTATAGATGCATATATGAGATGGTTACACGTGTGTTTATTGTCAACCTGCAGTTTGGCATTTGAAGTTGCTTTTATCAATTAAGAGCATAATTTTCAGATTATGAAATCAAGATAGTTCATCTTGGTGATGCTGGTTTATATCCAAGCTAGTTTAGCATTGAATACCTCCTATTAATGGCTAAACTATCGCTTATGAGAACAAAGTCTCATGTGTTGGTCTAAGATTTTCTAAATTGCATACAACAACACTTGTATACTTCAGACCAACAAAATATATGATAATTTCTCCCCTCACAATTGGTTTAGGATAAGAAACCAAATATTTTTACTATCTTTTGATGTGTGGCATATGATTAATTTCTTACCACAATGCACAAAGATAGGTTTCCCAAAGAAGATTTAGGATATATGTTAGTTTTTCTAACATTTGGGGGGTGGAATAAACAACTAAAAAATATGTTATATGAATCGAATTATCACTAGTATGATCCTCACTCATAAGATAATTCAAGTCAAATGCCAAAAGCATTTGCTGATCCAAAATTAAATATCATATTTCAGCTGCAAATGCTCCTATTAAAATTAAAGTCCATGAAGGATGGATTTTACTGTACGCATGAAGCGTGGTAGACCAATCGGCTCCAAAGGTAGCAATCCTTGAAAAAGATAGGAGCACATGATCAAAATGATCATAATAAGGAGGAAATGAGCTCTAGAAGAGCCCACGACATAACATTTCATGAAACTCCAGAAGAAGTTCAGGTACCTGAAATAAGGAAAGTGATGAGATCTCAACAAGTTATGTCGCTTAGGAACCGATACAAAATGATCGTCGACGATGTATGTGATACAATGTAGTGCACAATATTGTAAAGGATTGTGAGGATCGAACATGTAGTACAGACACCTGTAGATGTCATTTAAATACAAGCCATAACCTATATGACTCATTTGATTAAATCTATATGAAAATTCTTGAAGGATTTAAAATGCCTGAAGCATATTGTTCAAAGTTTCGAGGAATGTACTCGATCAGATTGCAAAGATCTTTGTACGGTTTAAAGCAATTTGGACGCATGTGGTGTGATCGCCTTAGTGAATAATTGCTGAAAGAAGGTTACGTAACTGATGTTACTTGTCCATGTATTTTTTAATGAAAATGTCATCAGAATTTGTTATACTTGTTGTTTATGTTGATGACATAAACCTTGTTGGAACTCCAGAAGATGTCCAAAATGCGATTGAATATCTTAAGAAAGAATTTGAGATAAAGATCTTGCAAAACTAAAATTTTGTCTTGGTCTGCAAATTGAATATTTAGCAGTCGAGATCTTTTATCCATCAATCTGCCTATATAAAAAGGATCTTAAACGCTTTTACATGGAGAAAGCGCACCCATTAAGTACACCAATGGGTGTCGATCACTTGAAGTGAATAATGACATGTTCCGACCTCCAGAAGAGGATGAGGAACTCCTTGGTCCCGAAGTACCCTATCTCAGTACAATTGGTGCACTAATGTATCTTGCTAATGCTACAAGGCCTGATATAATATTTTTTTGTTAATTTACTTTCAAGATATATTTCTTCTCCTACACAGAGACATTAGAACGAGATTAAGCATATATTGCGCTATTTAAAGGTAACTCTTGATATGAGTTTGTTTTATGCTAACAAAGATAATGCAGATCTTGTTGGTTATGCATATGCTTGTTATTTATCTGAACCCCATAAAGCTCGATCTCAAACCAGATAAATATTTACATATGGAGGTACTGTCATATCATGGCGCTCCACAAAACAATCTATTGTTGCTACTTCTTCAAATCATGCTAAGATAATAGCTATTCTAAAGCAAGTAGAGAATGCGTATGGTTGGGATCAATAATTCATTTTATTCGAGAAAAATATGGTTTAGAATGTGAGAAAATACCACAATTTTATACGAAGACAATGTTGCGTGCATATCCCAATTGAAGAGAGGATTTATAAAAAGAGATAGAACGAAACACATTTCACCAAAATTATTCTGCACACATGATCTTCAGAAAAATGGTGACATTGATGTGCAATAAATCCATTCAAGTGACAATCCGACAGATTAGTTCACTAAATCTTTGCCAACTTCAACATTTGAGAAGATGGTATATAAGATTGGAATGCGGAGACTCAAATATTTGAAACAAGGTTTTCATCAGGAGGGTGAAATACGCGTTGTACTCTTTTTCCCTTACTAAAGTTTTTCCCATGGGGTTTTTCTGGCAAGGTTTTAAATGAGGCAGCTGGAAATGCGTATTACTAAATATGTGTACTCTTTTTCCTTCACTAGGATTTTTCCCATAGGTTTTAACGAGGCACATTATCTTTAATGAACATCCAAGAGGGAGTGTTATGAAACTATTATTGTGGATGTCCATTTATTACTCCACTATAGATAATCTTCCTGAAGAAGATTATCCATTTAGTACTCTGTTGAAGTTTATCTACAAGCAGCTGATGCACGCAGGTTGCAAATAACTCAATGAAACAGACAGGTTGCAAGCAACTCAGGCAGGCAACTTACAAGCAGCGGAAGAAAAGCCAATTTTAAAAAATATAATTTAAAATCTTTTATTAATAATTATATAAATATAAATATAAATATATATTATAAAAATCATTGCTTATATTTGGGGCCTTACGCAAAGGCTTCACTTCACTTGTCTTACCCTAAAGCCGCCCTTGTTCGGCTAAGTCGGCTGACGAACCCACTACTCCCACGCGCCACCACCATCACCGGTAAACTCCGCACTATCTGTTTTCTCTATCTCTAATTGAATTTTTCTCCGTTAACCTGAATTCTTGTTTCTAATGTAATAAAGGATGTACTTGATTTGGTTTTCACTGTTCATACAGCCGACACCAATTAGTTTGAGATTGAAGTGTAGTTTATTATTCATTGTGTTTGTCCAAACATACAAATTTCAGTTTTTAATTATCTTATTCCAAGCATTGGAAATCGATTAATGTGAGTGCGCTGTAAAATAGTTTATTTAATGGTCCTTAAATTGAGGTGAATCCCTACAGTTCTTGACAGTATATATATATATATATATATATATATATATAGTTGTATGTATGTATGTATTTTGGACTTGAAGGTAATTATTTGTCAGAGTTGAAAGCTGTAGGAGAAGAGATCAATATGCGGGTGAAAGTGATATCTCGGTCTACGGATGAATTTACTCGTGAACGCAGTCAGGACCTCCAGGTTTGGCCATTTTATCAGTTTTTACTTTGTGTTGTAGAATGCCATGCGCGTCCTTGATATCTTGTAATACTAACTTGCATATTGATCTATGCTGATCAGAGAGTTTTTCGTAACTTCGATCCCAACCTTCGACCTCAAGAGAAGGCAGTGGAATATGTTCGCGCCCTGAATGCAGCAAAACTAGAGAAGGTTTTTCCTGTTCCCTGATTTGATTTTTGTTGTTTTCTTTTGTTTGAATGTGTCAATTTAAGTTTTCTTAGATATTTGCAAGGCCATTTGTTGGAGCGATGGATGGGCACATTGATGCTGTCTCTTGCATGGCAAAGAACCCTAATCACTTGAAAGGAGTATTTTCTGGCTCTATGGATGGTGGTATGATCCTTTTTACTGTCTTTTTGTGTTTATAAGTTCTTGCATAGCCTCAAGTTTTCTCTTTTCAAAAACATTTATGCCAAATGACTAGAAAAATCTTGCAGCATTTTGATGATACTTTTAGGTTAAAAAAAAGGTTTAACCTTGACAAATAATGCATTGAGGTGTTGCTGGCTGAAATATTAAAAATATATTAATTACTTTGGGCTTCTGAACATTTTTTGTGTTGCTGCAGATGTTCGCCTATGGGATTTGGCTACGAGGTAGTTATGCATTGCAGTTGTTTTAGTTATTACTTAGTACAGAGTAGTATTATATTGTAACAAGCATGATTTTATATAACCTTTGTGCTCTTTTGTAAGGTAAGAATCTTTTAGACCATACCAATGTTTTCAGTTAAAAAGGATTTGGAATTCAAAAATACTTTTTGATTACATTGCCATGAAGTAAGGAATATACGTGAAATTCTGATCAAGAGACTTGAGGGTAATTATTTTGGATATCTAAATGTTGATTCCAAATTCTTTAAGTTAATGTTTTCCCTTTACTTCTACCGATTCACAATTCCCAAGGGTATTTTGCCATTCCATATTACTGCTGGTAGTTGACTCAAGCTTTACCGGATCATTATCCCCAATTTTTGTCACGTTTTTCACTTCTTTTAAATGTTTCATCCGTGGAGTAAAGGACTTGAAGTATGAACTGTTTTTTTGTTTTACATACAATTTGATGCCGGATTCTTCTTCTTTTGCATTTCTTTTTCTTTTTTTCTTTGAGGTACGTGATTGGCCTATGCAAATTCTTAACTTGAACTTATATGCGGTGTTTCATCTGTAAATAGCAATCAGAAGCATGTTAGTGGATTTTAAAAAGGCTCTGATATTCAGTTCCCATTACTTGATGAACAGCTCATGGGCGTTCTTTTGAAATATCTTTTTATCCCGTCACGATCCTTATAATAATTGTGTGCCCAAATGTTTTTTGCAAAACAAAATAGGCGGACAGTACGTCAGTTTCCTGGTCACCAAGGTGCAGTACGTGGTTTGACAGTGTCTACGGATGGCGGTATTCTTGTATCATGTGGAACTGATTGCACGTAAGGCTTCATGAGAAATATTGCACGTGAGGATACAAACTTTATTAATGAATATAATCCTGTACTAAATTTAATCCACTGTGCTTTGCGCTACTTTACTGTAGTCTTAGGCTCTGGAAAGTTCCTGGTGATACTCTAATGGAGTCAAATGATGGGTCTGGTAACTCATCCCAGGTAAATGCATTTCTAGCTTTCTGTTGTTTCCATGCATGAACTTGTTGTGCCAGATTGTCTAACAAACTGAATTCTTTTATTCTCAGCCATTGGCTGTGTATGTTTGGAAGAATGCATTCTGGTATGTTATTTGGTACTGTTGCACTTGCAAGACGATTTGTTACTTAACTAGAACACTAACTTTATTTGTTTTCTGTAGCTTCATGTCTTAAACTGCTGTTGTTGTTGTTCCTTAGGGGTGTTGACCACCAATGGGATGGTGATCTTTTTGCTACTGCTGGTGCTCAAGTTGACATTTGGAACCATAACAGGTCTGCTTACCTATTTCTTGTATCTTTTCTGCTGCCAAATATGTGCAGTTCTTAACACATTTTACTCATCTGTGAACCAGGTCTCAGCCGGTTAATAGTTTTGAATGGGGGAACGACACAGTTACATCTGTTCGGTTTAATCCAGGAGAACCTAATCTTTTGGCAACATCAGCAAGGTTTTCATTCAATAAGACTCTAGAGCCTTCTTTTCTTCTTTTGCTTTCTTGTTCGTTGGGAAAGGATTGGAGGTCTTTATATAAGTTTCCTGCCCTGATCCATAACTTATCTTTTGTTTTGATTTAGTACAAATTACTTTTTATTCAAGGTAATCAATCTATTGGTGTCAGTTCATATTTTCATATGTCTATATGTGATACTCCTTTTCTTTAAGGTACAGCCTAGGTTATTTCCATGTCCTTTTCTTTTTGTTTTGATACTTACGTGCATCTATTTTATGGGTTCCTGCATTGTCCGACCATGTAGTTTCCATTTTAAATAGAACCCTCTTTTTTGGACATAACCTTTCTCAAGTTAAGTATCTCTTATCCTTTTGAAATTTCACTATAACGTACATCTATGTTTTCAGCGTCTTGGACAATTATTTATGCAGTAGTTGCAGCTTCTCTGATCAAAAAAATAATTAGTGAAAGTAGATGAATCTTCCTAACATTTATGGCAAAATCAATGAAATATTGCTTCTATATGGTATTGCTGAAAGAAAATCTTGTGTTTAGATGGTTTTCCTTCGAGCAAATGAGCAGTTTTATTTCTGCTCTTTTTCTGGTACTCGTGAGGGTTCTTTTAGAATGGCAGATGCCATGCTTGTTAATTCCAAGATGTTATTCAATGGGTGTAATTTCACTAGCTGCTCAGTGACTACACTAGAATTGATACTCGCAATATCTCCAAGTGTTATCCATTTTTGGCCTGCAGCTACTTATTGTATAGTATTTGATCTTTCTTGCAGTGATCGTAGCATAAATATATATGATTTACGGATGTCTACACCAGCTAGAAAGGTTATTATGAGGGTAAGCAGCACCAGGTGTCTCTGTGAAAATTCTTCTACTATATAAGTGGTCTTGTTTGGTAAAACGCTGGCCCATAAGCTACTTATTTTGATAATGTGTAAATTACTGAGGCGATCCATTTCTTTCTGGCTTTGAACATCTTTTGAGTGATTGGCGTGTCCGTAGGTTCAGTGGTCATGTTAAAACAGCTGCCGGGATCTACTTTAAGTAAAATATCTGCTTTGTATTATTTCAAAAGTCCACTTTCTGACTTTGTATCTCTTTTTTCAGACAAAAACTAATTCTATAGCTTGGAATCCCATGGAGCCAATGAATTTCACTGCCGTGAGTGCAACATGAAACCTTTGTTCTCCTTTTCATGTATCTTGTGTTGCTTTCTCGTGATTCAAGTCATGATGCTTTTTGCTTTCAGTTCCTTTGTCATCCCTTCCTGATCCCTGTTCCCAAGAAATAGTTTCGTTATTATATTATGTTGTTTTCATTGTTTGGGTGGGTTTGGAGGGGGGGGGGGGGGGGGGGGGGGGGCGGGCAAGTTTAGGTAACCTTATGAGGTGTTTTTATTTCTACTAAACATAGATTACGGGCGGCAGGTCACTTAAATGTGACTTTGAAATTTGTCTTTTTATTGGGAAAAGGTACTATTAGATTTGATTAACTGGAACTAATGAAGAGGAACAACTTGTTAATCGCTATATTACTCAACTCCTAATTTTTTGTGTATTTCCCTTTAATTGAAGTTCGTGTTCGTATTAATTTTGAATTGACATGAATTCATGTTCATATTCGCACGTCACGTTTTTAGATAAATATATTAAAATGTAACATATAACATCATCTGAACGTCATGCTAGAGGTTTGATAAGCTGCAAGTTTTCACTCCTAGAGATGGACTATTCTGTTATAAAGCCGCTTAATATGGCTAACTTTCTAGGCCTGAAAGCAGGCTTTGACATTACTACAGCAACAGCTGGATCTGGAAAATCATAATGTTCTGAGTTTAAGTTGAACATTACATCTGCCTGCCTTAACCATTAAGATTATGACAGCTGCTGGATCACTGGATTTCTTTTCCAATAAGCACATGATCACTGTTGGCTAATTTGTCCTTGGTTGGAAACGAAGTTGGAAACTTTGAGGAGAGCGTGAATAGAACTGATCCGTTATGAATCATAGCTAGGAAGCTTTAAGATTCTTCTAGTTAACGTCTTGGTCACACTGATATTTCCTTTGAGGAATGAATCTTTTTGGTGGGGAATTATGTTCCTTTTTGAGTAAGAACTTGAGGCTGATTTTTCTATATCTGAAATCTGTAGCACATACCCTTATAATATTCAGAAATTTTTGTTAAGGTAATTAAACGAAGCTAGAGATCCTATTTGTAGTTTCTTGCGATAATTCCTTGACGCATAAACCTTAAATGGAAAAGTATATGCCCAAATATTGATGATGAGTAAACCATGATTTGATATGTAACTAAGAGTAAGGTGGATAATAGTATCCTGCTTCCAACCTTTGTCAGATTACCAAGACCACTTTGATTGTAATATGAATGTAAATTTAATCATTTTAAATATGGATGGAAACTTGCTAAATTAGATAGGACAAAAAGGTGACTGGTTCTTCAGAAGGTCTTTTCTTAGTGAAAGTTGCCTAGTTTGCTTCTAACACCTCCCTAACATTGTTGTTCGAAGTCTCTGCAGCTTAAGTAGAGCATTGTACCTTTTTCATGAACTCACTGCCTTTGTGTGAAATGTTGCTATAGCTGCATTTTACTTTGTTTTGCTTCAGTAGGCCCAATTTTACAATGACGTGATAACGAGGAGCTGCCTGAACACTTAGTATTGAATGCAGTTTGGGAGGTTGAGGGGTTGAGTGCATGTGCAATACAAGGGCATGGGTCTCACTTGGTGTTTATTTTTAATCTTTGGTGGTTGTCCTCAATATGAATTTCATATATTATTTGTTTTTTTGCAATGACTCTTCACATCTTATTGGGTAGGCTAATGACGATGGCAAGTGCTACAGTTATGATGTTAGAAAGTTAAATGAAGCCAAATGTGTGCATAAAGATCATGTCTCCTCAGTGTAAGGCATCATCTCTTCATTTACTGCAGTTTATGTGTTGGATTTGGATTTCACAAGTTGTGTGCGCTAATAAGTATGGTATATTTGCAGGATGGATATAGACTATTCACCAACCGGTCGAGAATTTGTTACTGGATCTTATGATAGAACAGTAAGTTCCTATCAAGTTTATTTTTTCACCCATTGCCCTCAGAATTTTGACCGAATTACCATTTGTAGGTGAGAATTTTCCAATATAATGGTGGTCACAGCAGGGAAATCTATCACACTAAGAGGATGCAGAGGTTTCACTCTATATCTTGATTAAGAAGCATCTTTTCTGTTTTATTATTAGTTAACATGTAGTTATCCCCAATTATAATGGACCATCTTGGCTGCTTAATGTGCTTGCACTTTCAAGTGAATGTGTTTTCCTGACATCTGTCATCAAACTCAGGGTATTCTGTGTCAAGTTCAGTTGCGATGCAAGTTATATTATCTCAGGAAGTGATGATACCAACCTTCGTCTATGGAAAGCAAAAGCATCTGAGCAATTGGGAGTTGTATGTACCTACACTCTGCTTGATTCATTTGGTTTATGTACTGTCTTCTGGGAACGTGTGTACATGTTTCATTTCTGCTTTTAAATGAGTTATGGGCTTGAATCTTCTGAGATTTCTCTCTCTCTCTCTCACTCTCTCTCTCCTGTTCCTCTTTAATGGTGGATTGGTTCCAACATAGTGGTTAAGATTGAAAAAATGAGATCAAGAGGTCGTAAGTTTTTATATGCATCCATTCTAGTTTCTTGGGCTGCTTAACATGGGAAGATTTGTGGTTTTAGTTTTTGAAAACAAAATTGCATTTCTTCACTACAAATCTTCCACACCCTGAATTATTGAGTAATTAGAGTATGTTAATTAGAATGCTGCAGTACATGAAAAGGAGATCCAAAACTTGAAAAAAGCTTTTGTGGTTCTTCATTAAAATTCTTGCACAAGCTAGAGTATGATGAGTAATAAAAAAAGGAAAAAAAGGAAAGAAACATAGATGTAAGTGCATAGATGAAAAGTAAATCCTTAGAACACCTTAACATGAAGATAAATAAATCCTTGCCAATAATCAAAATGTTTGGAAAGAAAAAGGGGAGAAAGATGTAACCTGTGAAATGATGAACAAATGATTGTACAGGAACTCTTTTGCAAAAAGAAAAAAGATGACTGTCTTGGAACTTTTCTTGAGAGACTGACTTTTGATATGTTCTGTTGCCATTGTTGTCCCAAAACTTTTTCCTGAAAAGTTTGGTTTGTAACTATATTTAGGACAATTCGAAATTGTCTCCACCTATTTCCTTTGAAGCTTCTATATGTGCATCATTTTACTTCACACAAAATGCCTTCAACTAATGAACAACATAATTTGCTCCTAACTATTTCTGGAGTGCGAATATCATACTATTGCTTTTAAAAGAAAATGGAAAAGAATGCTATGTGATGTAGCTTCCTTGATTGTTCTGTGATTCTGTTTCTGTGGGTTGTATCAAATTGTTTTTCTTCACATCAATCATGAAGTAAGAGCTAAATATTGTGTTCTTGCAGGTTTTGCCAAGAGAGCGGAAAAAACATGAATATTTGGAGGCCGTCAAGAATCGTTACAAGCATCTTGCTGAAGTCAAGCGCATTGTTAGGTAAACGTTCAACTTGACTAGGAATCGTGTCTTAGGGCCTTAGTCCATTGGTACCAAATTGTAGTTGATCATTTTTGTTAACTTGCATGTAACCCACTGCCAAAACCTTGTTAGGCTGAGACCTATATTCTGCTAACTCATAAGCCTGAGCAAAAGCTGCATGTTTAAGCTAAAATTAGAAGTTCAGAAGAAGATGATTACCATGGTCAAATTTTTCTGTGCACATATTTGTTACTTTTCTATTTTTGCTTCTTTGGAGGTTGAATATCTGATAAGATTCTGCGTGAGCCCAAAAGCTTTGAGGTTACCTTCATTCCCTTCTTATTATGATTTTGCAGACACAGGCACTTGCCAAAACCAATATACAAGGCAACAAAGCAAATACGGGAGATGACTGAATCTGAGAGGCGGAGAACGGAGAGGAGGAAAGCTCACAGTGCCCCAGGAAGCGTTCAGAATGAGCCATTGCGAACGAGTAGAATTATTAAAGAAATTGAGTGAAAAGTGTGGTTGTCTTGATCTGCTAATGCTGTAATGCATGCTACCCCGGCCAACCCGAACAGTGTAGAAGGCTATTACCATTTCACAGTGTGGACAGGGCCATTGGGATAGTTTATAACAAAGGGTAGAATCGAAGAGATCTTACATCTCATGTAACGACTGAAATATAGTGGCTGGTTCTATCTGTTGAACTCGTTGTAATGGAAATTTTGTGATGTAATCAATTATTCCCAAGTTTGAAAAAGAAAAAAGGGAACCTAATTGCTCCTCTTGATTGGTTACATCAATTTCTTGTTTGTCTTATTGCGTCGTATGACTATGATTAAGGTTGCTTGGGTGCTTTGGCTAGTGCACCACCTTGCTTTTACTCTTTAAAACGAAGACTTTTTTCTTCATTTTACAGGTTAATTGCTTAGACTTTCTATGTGGTTTCTTTTATAATTAGGAATATTTACTTCCGCTATGATCTGGGATATATATATATATTATAAATATGCCCTTGTTTTGAGTAAGGTCTAACCAAATCTATCCAATTGTCTGTTTTCTAAAAGATGATATCTTCTTAAAATATAGAGAATGAAGACAATCATAATACAAAAACATTGACACTCTCAAAAGTACGCGTAATGAAAAGAACTATCAAGAGAAGATTGTTTACTATAATTTATTTTAAATAGAATCTTTCCCTTTGTTCCCCCTCTTTCATTTGAATAATTACTTTCAACTTAAATATACAATTTGTTATCCGTTTTTACGTATACGATACTCTTTTCATTTTGAGATGCTCCAAAATATTTAGCACCATTGTTATAACTTTTGGAATTCAAATTCTTTCAAATTTAAACATTTACATGGTGTTTTCTATAAGAATAATTTTCAACTATTATTTTAGTATTTATTCAACTATCACTAATATATCACATAGGTTAAATTTAATATTTTGAACTCAACCAAACACAATCGAAAAATGAAACAGAGGGAATATAGAGTGTTAGCTTGATTAGGATTTATTTAAAATGGAAACAACTGAAATCTTTGGAGAAGCGTTTGACACTAATCAATATCTTTATCTATTGATGATTTCAAAATATATTATTAACATTATTATCATGAAAAAATACAGGTCTTTATATTTTCTCCTCCTTGGTTGACACGTATGCTACATATCTCTCTAATATTTTTATCTACCAAAATTTCATGTATCTATTGCCAGCAATTTGCAGGTATCTGTATGGGCTAAAAATTATCATAATCATATGCAAGCCTAACCTAATCGATATTAAAAAAAGCCTTCGAAGACCGTCATGTGTTATTAATTTGGTTTCAACGAAGGATGAAGGAAAGGTCGAGGATTCAACGGAGGTCCAGGACGAGTACTCCCCTTAACAGAGCAATGGAGACTAATTTTAGAGATAAGACTTTAAAGGAAATATTCCAGTGAATATTCCTCGAACCTGTATTATTAAGGTTTTGTGGCATATGTGACCTTATAAATAGAAAGAGATGTGGTTATAGAGGGGGATTGAACACTCATAGTAAAATATAATATATTGACAGTTTCTGAAGATTCTTGCTTTATTATACACATACAAAATACACCTTTTCTTCAGATCTGTATCTAACTTTTTTCCCCACGATCCAAAGAAAATCTGAATATTTAAAGGCTCATCAATCATTTATCATTGTCAGAGGGAATATCAAAGAATCTCATCCCATTTCGGTTGATTCACTTGCATTTATTTACAAAAATGCTACTTATATATCATATACTACTATTTAGTGCTATTCTCTTCGTTTTTCGGCCACTGAATATTGATTGTTGCCCATTTATTACCATTTGAACAACATTTGTGACATCTCACCACTAAATCAGTTATATAATATTTTGGATACTAATATTAGCTAATATTAACTCTATTCTATTAGAAATATAATTGTTAAATCTAGATCTAAGTTTAGGGTCAAACAGTCTGGCGCCGTCTGCGGAGATTTTATCAGCCAATCTCATAGTTTCCATTAGATTTACATCTCATGTGACCCATTAATCTAACAAACCACAAAGTTTTTCCTTTCCATGTGCGCACCCAAATCTCCATGGCAGGTAACCAAGGAAAGGGACCGAAGCGGCAGATAATCGTCCTCTCAACTTCATGAGTGCTATCAACGAAGGCTATGAGACCCATGATGAGGAGACAACGCCCACAACTCACCTCTACCTTTCTGCAGTACGACAAAAACAAACGAGAAAGGAGCCTCCATATCCACGGGAGAGGGGGAGCCTCCCGCTATGAAAAAGCTCCTCGAAGCATGGCTAGCTAATACTCTAGTCAGCATCCTCAGTAAACAAGCTCCATGCACGACCACAGGAACAACGAGTGTCCATGCAGCACAGCGCGAGGATGACCAACTAGACCCTCCGACTTCAGGAAAAACTCACATTGTTGTTGATAATGCAGGCGATAGTGTCCTTGACGTCGTGCTGAAACGAATGGAGGAAATGAATAATGAAAATAAGGCGCTCAGAGACCCAATGAAAGAGCACCAGGAATAGGTAGACAAAATACCTAGCGCCCCCAAATTGCTGCCAAAAAGGGATGTCTATAGGTTCGTAAAACAGTCGTACATCGGAGAAGCGGCTTCACATGCCATACCAAAGATCTTCAAGATGCCCCCATATCTCATAATCTATGATGGGACCATCGACTCCGAAGATCATGTCACTCACTACGTTACCGCTATGAAAGGCAACGACCTCACCAAAGAGCAGGTGCCTTCCATCTTGCTAAGAAACTTTGGCGAAACCCTCAATGGAGGGGCATTGACATAGTATTCTCAATTACCAGCTCGTTCCGTAGAAACGTTCTAAGAAAGGGCCGATAAGTTTGTGACGGCACATGCCGGTGCCAAGAAAGATGAAACAAGTGTAAACGAAAATTTTCGCCATTAAGAAAACCATAGGAGAAGAACTGAGGGACTTACTCACCCGGTTCAATAGTGTGAGGATGACCTTACCAAATGTTTTCGATGGAATAATCGTCTTAGCCTTTCAGAATGGTTGAGCAGAAAGGGTTCGAGGGCAGCCTGAAAGCTACCGAGTCGGTTAATGAAGTATCCATCGGCCACTTGGGATAAAATCCATAATGCCTATTGTGCCGAGGTTAGAGCAGACAATGACGACCTCAATGGACAAACTCAATAACTCACCTCGGTACAATTTGAGCCCGAAAAAGAATGCACTGATAATACGAGGAGAGACCATTCGATATCCCGGCCAGGCAGGGAACGACACCAGTCCTATGTCAGGGCACCCTCTATTCGTTATGAAGATGGCTCGTCTAGGCTGAGATTAGGGACTCATAGGAACGATACAGGTACACATCATTTGTTATCTCCTCACAATTTTTGTGTTTCACCTATAGAAGTGGTCTACTCTCTCGAGAAGCTCGGAACGAAGGTAAAATGGCCACTGAAGATGAGATCTGACCGCCAACACCAAGAAATATGATGTCCTCTGCAAATTCCAGTAGCAACGTGGACATAAAACAGAAGACTGCATAGCCTTAAGACTTGAGGTAGCGATCTTGATGCAAGAACGGTACCTCAAAGAACTACTCAACGACAAGGGGAAGAACACCTTAGCAAGGGGTCGAGAACGTCCAGGCCCGCGAAGGCCACCTTCACCAGCTTGTACCATCAATATGATTATTGGTGGCAAAGACGATGCCTCTATCAATGGCTTCAAGTTCACCGCTATCCACAAGCTCAAAAGATCAATCACCCATGAACGATATGACAGACTCGAAGAAAGAATCATCTTCGATGAGTCGTATGCCGACAGTTTGACTTTCCCTCACAATAATGCACTTGTCATTACTTTATGAATATTAGATACTAATGTAAAGAGAATTATGGTAGATGAAAGAAGTGGAGCGTGCATCATCCATCCCCGAGTCCTCCCACAGATGAGACTCGAGGATAAGATAGAGCCACGCTGCATCACACTAACTGGTTTTAACAATGCAGTTGAACGGACATAAGGGGAGATTACACTCCATGTTCTTGTCTGTAGAGTAACTCTAGAGACAACATTCCACATCATGTACCGGGACACTACATACAACGCTATCGTGGGACGACCATGTAGACACCCCATGAGAGCCATCCCCTCCAGCTTGTACCAAGCGATCAAATTCACACACCTTGGGGAATATTCAGCATATAAAGAGAACAACGCACGCCCCAGGAATGATACCAAATCGCCATGGACAACACGAAAACTCAACAAAAGGAAGATAAGAAAAAAACATAACAATCAACAGGGTCGAGGTCGTCACAAGGTGAAGCAAAAGAAGTCGTTATGGACCCGAGATGGTCGAAGCAGCAGAATTGACCATAGAATACCTCGACCCCGTCCAACTAGATAATAGAGAATCCATCGTAGCCCACCCCATCTACCTATTGTAGGAGGTCAATTATTCGCTCTCTCTTATTAGAAGAAGGAAGGGGTGCTTAATAAAAAGGCCTATATCGGCTGTAAACTACGAGAACCAGGTAAATTTAGTCAATTATTAATAACCAACACATATTTGTTTGCCTTTAGTCATGCAGATATCCCAGGCAGACCTAATGAGATCACCACACACAAACTAAACGTCGACCCCTTCTAACCCCGGTAAGGCAGGTCCAACAAAACTTCAGCCCCACCATCAATGAAGCCGTCCACGAGGAAGTAGAAAAGTTATTGGCAAACAACTCCATCAGGGAATCGAAGTACCCTAAATGGATTGCCAATGTAGTGATGGTCAAAAAGAAAAATAGAAAATGGAGGATGTGTGTGGACTTCACAGATCTTAACAAAGCATGCCCGAAAGATTCGTTCTCGTTGCCACATATCGACCAACATATCGACACAACGGTGGGGCACGAGCTGTTGAGTTTTTTGGACGCCTACTCAGGTTACAACCAAATACTCATGGAGGAAGAAGACCAAGAGAAAACTACGTTCATCACCCATATGGGAACATATTATTACAAGATTACGCCATTTGGATTAAAGAACGCATGTGATACCTATCAAAGGTTAGTAAAAAATGTTCAAAGATAAACTCGACAAAATCATGGAGGTATATATCAACGACACGTTGGTCAAATCCGCGAAAGTAGAGGATTATATTGACCACCTAAAGGAAACTTTTGATATACTAAGACAATACGGAATAAAACTAAAACCTGAGAAATGCGCATTTGGCGTAGCCTCGGGAAAAAATTTGGGCTTCTTAGTATCACAACGGGGAATTGAATTCAACCCAGATCAAATTAGGGCTATCGACGAGATACCTTAGCAATTGACTACTATGGAACAAGTCCAAAGATTATCAGGTCGAATTTCCGCCCTATCCAGATTCATCTCGTGGTCGTCTGATAGATGTCACAGGTTCTTAGGCTTACTCAAAAAGGATAACGACCTCGAGTGGACGCCTGAGTGCGTACAAGCACTGTGATAATTGAAGGCGTACTTTTCATCACCACCCTTGCTCTCAAAGCCCGAACCCGGGGAGCACCTCCTCATCAACTTAGCCGTCTCTGAAGTAGTCGTAAGTGTGGTCTTTGTTCGAGAAAACAAAGTTACACAATATCCTATTTACTATATCAGTAAAACACCTGTCGATGCTGAGACAAAGTACTCACACCTCGAGAAATTAGCCCTGACCCTGGTCGTAGCTTCACGAAAGCTTAGACCCTGTTTTCAATGCCACCTTATCTTGGTCGTCACCACTTTCCCTTTAAGAAGCATATAGCACAAGCCCGAGCTGTCGAGGAGACTGGACAAGGGGGCCATCGAATTAAGTAAGCATGACATCATTTACCAGTCTCACACAACAATAAAATTGCAAGTACTCGCCGACTTCGTCGCAGACTTTCGCGCAAAAGTAATGCCGAGGCTAATAAGGAAGCACTCAAACTTCCGTTCAAACATAGGACCTCTGGGTCCTATACACCGATGGCTCATCCAACGATTCTAGGTCAGGACTGGGACTCGTACTCGAGGTCCCCACATGTGAAATAATTTGCCAGTACATAAGGTGCCCGAATATGACTAACAACGAGGCCGAGTATGAGGTTGTAATTACATGGTTAAGACTTGCACTCAGATATAGGGTGAAGCGGTTGAAACTCCATTGTGATTCTCAGCTTGTAATGAACCAAGTTACTGGACTTTCCAAATCAAAGAACAAAGGTTGCATAAATATTAAACCGAGATATGCAAAATGCTGCTAAATTTTGACGAATGCCAGCTCGACCAAATCCTACGAATTCAAAACATTGAGGTAGATGGCCTCACTAAATTGGCCGCTGCCACCAAAAGCATAACGCCGGAGGCAACAACATAGTTCATCTCCTCAACTCGGCATTAGACCAAATCGAGGTAAAATCTGTAAATTTAACTTGGGACTAAGGGTGTCTAACGGGTGGGCCGGGCCGGGTAGCCTTTTTATTAACCGTACGGGTTATGGGACCGGGCCGGTTACGGTTAATTATTAACGGGTTTAACGGGTTCAGGTTTATCCGGGTAAAAAGTAACCCGTACAGGTAGGGGTTTAAGGGGCCGGGCTGGGCCGGGTTACAAGTATTTCAATTGTTTTTTTAATTTTTTGTACACATATTGTAATTTAAATAAAATATAAAGTAAAATATATAAAGA